>JZKD02S2236447.1:378228-390835 GCA_000966675.3 Picea glauca
AATGTATGTAAAAAGAACAATAGGTAGTTTCTAGGAATATGTGTCCTTCACTCTAAGAAGACTACACAAAAAATGAAACTTATGCTCAGTGAAGGTCTTTGTGAAGATGTTTGTAGTTTGTTCTATTGAAGGAAAGAACTGTAATTCGATGATCCCCTCATGCACTAAGTCTTGGATGTAGTGCATGTGGATCTCTATGTGCTTCGTCCGCTACCTCTGAACTGGATCTTTGCAGAACTTCAGAGTTCTCTAGTTGTCACATCAGATGACGGTCGATCGATGAAACTAAATTCCCAACTCAGTGAGAAAATGTTGTAGCCAAATAGCCTCAATGGTTATGTTAAATACCCCTCCATACTCCACCTCGACTGAAGATAGAGCAATAGCATCTTGCTTCTTACTTGACCAACATATAGGCTCGAAACCAAGACTGAGTGAGTAACCAGATGTGGACTTGCGATCAATGATATCGCCATCCTAGTCAGAATCAATGAACTTGATGAGGTCCAATGTATAGTCTATTTCATAGTGAATCCCAAAGGTGATGGTTCCTTATACGTATTAAAGGATACACTTTGCAATCTTCCAATGTATCTCATGTAGATTCTGCATGAACTTGGAGACTGATCCAATTGCATAGGAGAGTTTTTTTCTAGAGTGTGTGAGATACAACAAGCCCCCACTAGATTTTTGTACAGTGTGTTGTTAACTAGTGGAGTGTCCATGCCATCCTCAATTCTGACTACTGATAGGAAAGGATTTGGGGCAGACTTGCAGTATGTCATGTGAAATCTCTCAAGGAGATCTCGTGCATACTTGTCCTGAGACAGTTTGATTCCCGATGCACCTTGAATGATCTCGATCCCAAGGAAGAAATGTAGTGGACCCATGTCCATCATCAAGAACATGTCATGTATAATCTTCTTGACTGCAACAATCGCTAAAGTTGAGAAATCGGTGATCAAAAAATAATAAACATACAGAACTGGAAGTAGAAGTGAATGAGCCATCTTGAGAATATAAACATTCGTTTCTGACTTAAAACACAAAAAATTATGTGACAATAGATAGGGTCCATCTTGGAATATCATGCCCTCATGGCCTGATTGAGGCCATAAAGAGACTTCTTCAATCGACATACCAAAGATGAATCTTGCATAAATCCTTAGGGATGATCCATATACATCTCCTTAGAGAGATCTCCATGAAGAAATGAATTCTCCATGTCCATCTGATGGACTTCCCATCCCTTGGTTGCCACAATGCAAATTTCCAAATGTATGGAATCCATCTTCGCTACTAGAGAAAAGGTATCCTCATATTCAATTCCATGCACCTGATGAAATCCTTTCGCAAATAGCCTGGATTTGTATCTGCTAACCTCTCCATCCACTGTGCTCTTGGTCATGTAGATCCATCTGCACCTGACAAGTTTTCTTCCCTAAGGAAGGGGAACCCTATACCAAGTTTGTTTCTTGAGGAGGGAGTTCTAATCCTCCTGCATGTTATATTCCCAAAAGAGATTTCCAATAGCCTTGCCAGAAGACTGTGGATATGAATACTGCACCAAGAAAATATGCCTAGGTGGAATCGGTTTAGTGGTATTGAGTGAAAAAGGATGCTCCTTGAAATCAGATGGAATCCTCCTAGTATCACCTGGATCCCCAACAAGATCTCCTTCATCTTGAAGAATAGTCTTGTCCCGCTTGGACCTTGGCTCTGGCTCTGCATCTACATCTGCATGCACTAAATATGCATATGAAAGTACTAAATCTATACCTGGATCATATAAATCATCTAAATCATAACTCTCATTTGAATATGAGTCAACATGTGCATTATCATCATCTCTAACAAGTGGAAGAGAAAAAGTGTATGCATGTGACTGATAAGGTACATGTGAGGCACTTTCCTCGAATTGGACACTTCGCTCAATAATGAGCCATTATGAGGAAATATCAATGAGTATGTATCCCTTCAAACCATCAGGGTATCCAACAAATATACACTCTGTACTATGTGGATCAAGTGCCTTCCTCTTCTAAGAGGCAATCTTGGCCCATGCACGTGAACCGAAAATATGGAAGTGGGTCACTTCTAGTTTGAGGCTGCTCCAAGCCTCATAGAGGGTATTATCCTTGACATATCTAATGGGGAGATCTATTTTGGATGTAGGTTGCACAATTAAGTGCTTCAGCCCATAATATTTGTGGAAGTAACTTTTCATGTAGCATGAAATATGCCATCTCTTTTAGAGATCTATTTTTCTTCTCAAGAACTTCGTTTTGCTACAGAGTATAGGAAACCATGTGCTGCAATTGAATCATGACCTCATGGAAAATATTATGTATCTCATGGTTCACAAAATCTCCCCCATTATCTGTTTGGATTTCTTTGATTTTATTTCCTCACGATGTCTCAACAAGGGATTTGAAATATTTGAGGTGTTGAAAGACCTCTGATTTTTTCCTGAGAAAGAAAATCCATGTGAAGCATGAGAAATCATAAAAAAAAATGAGTATGTACCTTTCTTCACTGATTGATGGATGTTAAAAATGGTCCATGAGGTCACTATAGATCATATCTAAAGGAAAGGAAGCCTTCTAAGTCTTTCCTTTGTCAAATTTATCTTGACGGTGTTTTCCAAGAACACATCCCTCACAAATTCCTTTGGAGAAGTGGATGTTAGGTAAACCATCAACCATTCCATACTTGCTAATTTGTTGCATATATAATAAATTTAAATTCACAAACCTTTTATGCCATATCCTATTGCTTTCATCAGCACGGGTAAGTAGTAATGCAAAATCTAGTTCAGTAAATTTAGAAAATCTGTAGAGTCTAGATTGATGATTTACCTCATCAGTAGCAAGGCTAGAATTGGTTTGCATGTCATAGATATCTATTGCACTAGGTATGAGTATGAATCTCCTTCATGTGCTAGATTTTTTCATATGATACATGGAGAGAAGATTGACAACAAATTTTGGAACGTGTAGCACATTCCTGAAGCTTCTGCTTATGAGTTCAATTCTTCCTTTGCCAATGACCTTGAATGGAGAGTTATCCCCCATACAAATATGACAACCTTTGCATTCATCCAATGAATAATAGAATTATTTTGTGGAAGCCATGTGGTTTTATGACCTAAATCTATGATTCGAGCATCATGAGAGGATTTGATGGCAATCAAAGCATGGCTAGAATTGACTTTCTTGGGATTCTAATTTTCCGTCTTCTTCTTCTTGGAACCCTTGGGGATGCGATCTCCAAGGTTGTTTTGTTGAAGTATTTGGGCCATTAGATCTATCTTTTTCTTTATAAATGCGAATTCTGGATGGAATCCTTTATGATAGTAAGTGCATTTCTCCCCTTTTCATCTTTAGATCAGGAGGCATTGTTGAAGGGTTTTGAGTACCCTTCCTTCTTTGTATTTTCACATGCTTTCCTTTTGTATTTATATTTAGATTTATGATATTTATGATCTATACCATCTTTCATATTAAGTGCATCTACATTTGGGCCTTTGATTTTTCCCATATTGAAGAGCTTGTTCTGCTCTTATGTCAGAGACTCGATAAAGGCCTCAAGAGAGGGCATTGTCCAAAAGGCTCTAGAGGCAAGCCTAACTAAATGAAATGTAGATAAAATCATTGATTATTCCATACCATGTTTGGAGAGAATGGTAAGAACCATTTTTTTCTCCTCCATACATTTATCAAAAATGCAAGCCTTGAGTTGCGACAACACATCCTTATATTTGGTAAATAAATCTTGGAGATTTTTGAAGGTTTTTGGATCCAAAGTGAGCAATTCCGCCTCGAGCAAGTGTCTCCTCATCTCATCCTATTTTCCAAAAATCCCTTCCATGGTGGTCCAGGATTCATTGGGATTTTTACAGGAGGATATGTGAAAGAGGAGTTTAGGAGAAATGAGATTGCAAATATTTCCAAACGCTTCATCCATTTGATTTAGATACTCGAATTTTTCTATGGTTGATGTTGGTTCAGTTTATATGTTCATGGTTAACATGTATAATCCTCTACCTCAAAGATGCATTATCATCTTCTCCTTCCATGCAAATAAATTTTACTGTGTAAGAATGAATTCTTTTGGAAACGCGATTTTTCCGTTGTCTTCAATCTTCGATACCTGCAAAAAGAATCTTGCATGTATTTTTCCTAGAAATCCATCAGCTATGATACCATGTAAATATGTTGAACCTGCACATAATAGATCTATATAGAAAATGGCATACACAATTTGCAGAGAAAATATGAGAAAAGAGAAGTAGGAGAGAAAAATGGAAGAATTCTCATTAACCAAATGAATGAATTATAATTTACACATGATATACTATGTATAACTCAACTAATGTGCACTGGAGGAGAAGCCAATGCACCATAATGGTAGTATAGAGTGACATGGACAGACACCAAAAGTTACGAGAGTAAAATGCCACCTAGTCTAGTCTTTCAGGCAGTTACGAGAGTGAACTACCAACTAGTCTGAGTTAACTATCTTCTCAATCTTCAGTTAACTCACTGAAATAAAGTTAAGTGAGGAGGAGATCATGGAATCACGATTAATGCACTAGTCTGGTGATAATACCAAGGACAATGTGCATTAGTCGGTAATGATCCCAATGTTGCATGTTGATGATCCCAATGTGGCATCTAGAATCCACTAAAATAATCAAATTGAAGTGTGAACCGAAGAGAATATTCTCCCTAAACTATAGGAGACTGAATAATGACTAATAAAAATAGGGAAAACCTTAGGAAAAATAAATCCTAGGTGTGTGCAAAGTATCTCCAACACTTTCCCAATACATTTCTCATATATACTTATATAATACTAACTAATTCCTAAGAAAATTCTAGAGGATGAAATTTCTAGAATCATAACCTTCTAGTAATCCCTCTTACACGTATTATATTCACAATAGGCCTTATTTACTAAAAGTGGTCTCCATACATAACAATACATATTATACTATTATTCTCCTTGGGTAACTTCCTAGGTACCCCATATTATTCCCCTAGCTACACTACATAAATTCTCTCCAAGATGTGCTCTACATAGGGTGGATTAGAGTCATCAAATAAAACATGAAAGTGGTTTTCATCCCAAAAATGACAACTATCCATATAAAAATCATCACAAGTGACCTCGAAATTATACCAAGCATATTCTTCTTGATTATCTTTTGCCTTTATGTCCTCCATAATATATGTCTCTTGTATTTTAGCTATGATCCCTTTAATATTTTGACAACATTCCTTGATGGCTTGCATATCGTTCTTCATGTCCTTGATGGATTGAAGATCCCATTGAACATTGTTGAGGCACATGAGGATTCGAGAGTGAATATCCATTATAAAGATCACATATAATATACCAAAAGAAATATCTAAAAATCATCTATCCAATGGAATTTATATGGTACCAACCTAAGAACCTTGTCAAAAGTTATGAGCTCTACAACTCCATTAATGTCATGAAAAACCCTAAAAATGGTTGATTTTAAATCAAAAATATATTCACTTTAAGAGCTCTAATTCAGACAATTTTTTTTGTTGAAATGGGGTGAATTTGTGAGAAGAAAACATACATACAATTTGTTTGGGAAAATTTATCATCAATTTCTATATAAATCTGCAAAATCGTGCAGACATTTGTGGAAAAACCCTGAAACATTGTTGAATTTAAATCAATGATATATTGGCCTCCTGAACTTCGATTTAGACAATGTTTCTTTTGGAAGTGGTTTATTTTATGATAGGAACTCATATTACAACCATTTTAATCAAATTATACATAGAAAGATACTATAATTGTCTAAACTTTCATAGCGGTCTTGTTCTTTGTCTTTTGAAACCTCGCAAAAATAGTAAAAAATCACCTNTGAGTTCAATTCTTCCTTTGCCAATGACCTTGAATGGAGAGTTATCCCCCATACAAATATGACAACCTTTGCATTCATCCAATGAATAATAGAATTATTTTGTGGAAGCCATGTGGTTTTATGACCTAAATCTATGATTCGAGCATCATGAGAGGATTTGATGGCAATCAAAGCATGGCTAGAATTGACTTTCTTGGGATTCTAATTTTCCGTCTTCTTCTTCTTGGAACCCTTGGGGATGCGATCTCCAAGGTTGTTTTGTTGAAGTATTTGGGCCATTAGATCTATCTTTTTCTTTATAAATGCGAATTCTGGATGGAATCCTTTATGATAGTAAGTGCATTTCTCCCCTTTTCATCTTTAGATCAGGAGGCATTGTTGAAGGGTTTTGAGTACCCTTCCTTCTTTGTATTTTCACATGCTTTCCTTTTGTATTTATATTTAGATTTATGATATTTATGATCTATACCATCTTTCATATTAAGTGCATCTACATTTGGGCCTTTGATTTTTCCCATATTGAAGAGCTTGTTCTGCTCTTATGTCAGAGACTCGATAAAGGCCTCAAGAGAGGGCATTGTCCAAAAGGCTCTAGAGGCAAGCCTAACTAAATGAAATGTAGATAAAATCATTGATTATTCCATACCATGTTTGGAGAGAATGGTAAGAACCATTTTTTTCTCCTCCATACATTTATCAAAAATGCAAGCCTTGAGTTGCGACAACACATCCTTATATTTGGTAAATAAATCTTGGAGATTTTTGAAGGTTTTTGGATCCAAAGTGAGCAATTCCGCCTCGAGCAAGTGTCTCCTCATCTCATCCTATTTTCCAAAAATCCCTTCCATGGTGGTCCAGGATTCATTGGGATTTTTACAGGAGGATATGTGAAAGAGGAGTTTAGGAGAAATGAGATTGCAAATATTTCCAAACGCTTCATCCATTTGATTTAGATACTCGAATTTTTCTATGGTTGATGTTGGTTCAGTTTATATGTTCATGGTTAACATGTATAATCCTCTACCTCAAAGATGCATTATCATCTTCTCCTTCCATGCAAATAAATTTTACTGTGTAAGAATGAATTCTTTTGGAAACGCGATTTTTCCGTTGTCTTCAATCTTCGATACCTGCAAAAAGAATCTTGCATGTATTTTTCCTAGAAATCCATCAGCTATGATACCATGTAAATATGTTGAACCTGCACATAATAGATCTATATAGAAAATGGCATACACAATTTGCAGAGAAAATATGAGAAAAGAGAAGTAGGAGAGAAAAATGGAAGAATTCTCATTAACCAAATGAATGAATTATAATTTACACATGATATACTATGTATAACTCAACTAATGTGCACTGGAGGAGAAGCCAATGCACCATAATGGTAGTATAGAGTGACATGGACAGACACCAAAAGTTACGAGAGTAAAATGCCACCTAGTCTAGTCTTTCAGGCAGTTACGAGAGTGAACTACCAACTAGTCTGAGTTAACTATCTTCTCAATCTTCAGTTAACTCACTGAAATAAAGTTAAGTGAGGAGGAGATCATGGAATCACGATTAATGCACTAGTCTGGTGATAATACCAAGGACAATGTGCATTAGTCGGTAATGATCCCAATGTTGCATGTTGATGATCCCAATGTGGCATCTAGAATCCACTAAAATAATCAAATTGAAGTGTGAACCGAAGAGAATATTCTCCCTAAACTATAGGAGACTGAATAATGACTAATAAAAATAGGGAAAACCTTAGGAAAAATAAATCCTAGGTGTGTGCAAAGTATCTCCAACACTTTCCCAATACATTTCTCATATATACTTATATAATACTAACTAATTCCTAAGAAAATTCTAGAGGATGAAATTTCTAGAATCATAACCTTCTAGTAATCCCTCTTACACGTATTATATTCACAATAGGCCTTATTTACTAAAAGTGGTCTCCATACATAACAATACATATTATACTATTATTCTCCTTGGGTAACTTCCTAGGTACCCCATATTATTCCCCTAGCTACACTACATAAATTCTCTCCAAGATGTGCTCTACATAGGGCGGATTAGAGTCATCAAATAAAACATGAAAGTGGTTGTCATCCCAAAAATGACAACTATCCATATAAAAATCATCACAAGCGACCTCAAAATTATACCAAGCATATTCTTCTTGATTATCTTTTGCCTTTATGTCCTCCATAATATATGTCTCTTGTATTTTAGCTATGATCCCTTGAATATTTTGACAACATTCCTTGATGGCTTGCATATCGTTCTTCATGTCCTTGATGGATTCAAGATCCCATTGAACATTGTTGAGGCACATGAGGATTCGAGAGTGAATATCCATTAGAAAGACCACATATAATATACCAAAAGAAATATCTAAAAATCATCTATCCAATGGAATTTATATGGTACCAACCTAAGAACCTTGTCAAAAGTTATGAGCTCTACAAATCCATTAATGTCATGAAAAACCCTAAAAATGGTTGATTTTAAATCAAAAATATATTCACTTTAAGAGCTCTAATTCAGACAATTTGTTTTGTTGAAATGGGGTGAATTTGTGAGAGGAAAACATATATACAATTTGTTTGGGAAAATTTAGCATCAATTTCTATATAAATCTGCAAAATCGTGCAGACATTTGTGGAAAAACCCTGAAACATTGTTGAATTTAAATCAATGATATATTGGCCTCCTAAACTTCGATTTAGACAATGTTTCTTTTGGAATTGGTTTATTTTATGACAGGAACTCAGATTACAACCATTTTCATCAAATCATACATAGAAAGATACTATAATTGTCTAAACTTTCATAGCGGTCTTGTTCTTCGTCTTTTGAAACCTCGCAAAAATAGTAAAAAATCACCTTTTTTTGGTTGAAGAAAGTGATATGATACCACTTGTTAAGTACCAATTATCTTAATATATAATCACCACACAAAATGCATGGAAAAATATAGAAATTGCACACTTTATTATTATATAAACCCTTAGGGTAGGGAAACACCATAAAATTGATCCAGATTATGTTGAGAATGAAATGAGATACAAACAAATGGTAGTAGAGACACATAGATACAATGAAAACCAACTTCTAATTTAAAAATAGTAGAAAATTATAGACGCAAATTGACTAGAAAGGTGGTAGCTTATCTCTAAAGAGAAAGAGATGTTGTCTTCACTTCATTCGCAACAAGATTTACACCACACTCCATTGCATGCTTAAAGGACCTCCTCCACCTCGATAATATATGAGAGAGTGAGAGGAGAATAATATGTGGGATAAATTGGTCTAAGTTTACAAAATTCCATAGGCATGTAAAATACTAGGACTTTCTGGGAGGTCACCCATCCTAGTACTACATTATGCAAAGCGTGCTTAATTGCAAATTTCTAATGGGATTTGGTGCATTAATGTTGTAGTAATTGCATTAAATTAACAATGGAAATGGAATTACATTACATTTCCCATAAAAGGGTGAATATCATGGTTTATTAAAACCACAAGCTCAGAAATGTTGATTCGGTGTTGAAGATGGATGGCCGTTGAGATCCACCTGGATCAATCCTCCCCCCTTAGGAAGAAATGGTCCCCATTGCAACAAAATCTCTTGGGAGATGGGGAAAGTTTTGTTGAATATGAACTTTGGTGAGCCATTTTCCTTACTAAAGTAGTTGTCCTGTTTTTGGACTTGACCTATGGAAGGATGTCATGAACCTCTTGGTGGAGGTGATAGATCAGTTCAAGAAATCTAGATGCATGATCTGCCTTGTTCTAATTTTGGGAAGATTTTTTCAGTGAGGATGTAAAAAAAGGAGATATATCAATTGGTGCTAATGGTTGGAACCTCAATTACACTTGAACATGGTGGTGACAAATAGAGCTATGTTGAACATATGGAAGACTCTCATTTTCTGGAAGGGAGCATCAATAGATTGGACCATTGGGTAAGGGATCACTGCGCACCAAGTTAATGGAATGCATGATGTGGTAGTGTAGAGGCACCCCTATATGTGAACCAAAAATATATTTTTGCTCCTCTACAATCTTGTCGACTTGCTTCTACTAGATAGAAAGGTCTTGGAGTAAGATGTAGTGGTCGTAGTGACCTTTTGTTTACCTTTTGACTAGATTATGAAGAGGGAAATTTTTTTGGTATGAGAGATTACTTTTCAACACTATTTTTTTGAGATTAATGAAGTGGCAGTAATCGGAGCTACCTATGGTACACTATAGAGCTAAAATTCGAGAGTAACAATGAAACCACATGGTCGAAGCTCATAGGTAGCATGTCATTTCCACATATACGGTTCTCCTAAAAGAACATCGCAGACATAAAATGGGAAAACAACACATAGTACCTCATCCTTGTAGGGATTGATGTCGTAGGACATGCAACACTATTCGATTACGTAAATGTCTTGTCCTCGACTCAACCATCCAATGATGTATGGTTGGGAGTGTGGCATCATCGGCAGCTTCAATATCTTGACAACCTTAGCTAAGATCAAGTTCTTTTGACTCCTGCTATCAATAATAAAATGAAGTGGGGTCACCTTTACCCACATCTGCAAGTATAAGAGGCACTCCCTCTTCTCAAGATCCTCTAGTTCTTATGGTTGTATTGTTGTGGCTGCAATGGTAGAAGCGGGCTCTGCATCAATTATCCATCTCCCTTTATTGTGATTTGAATCATAGTTTGAGTTAGGTTATGATTCTTTTTCTTTGATCTCAACCACCAATGACTGTTTCAAGTGACATTCATTGGTGTTGTGCTAGGGGATATTGTGGATTTCACACCACTTTCCAGTTTCTTTCTTATGCTTCGCACCACCCTTCTTAGTCGATTTATTGGACTATTTGTTTTGATATTGAATCTCAATCTTTCCTTCATTCTATGAGTTAGGGTTTCCTTTTCTATGCTTCTATTGTGGCATATTTACAAACCTAAACTCCCACTTACTCCACTTCTTGAATTTATGCTCAATTTTGTTTGCATATTGATAAACAAATGTTAGTGAGGTTATGTCCAAAACAATCCATCTTTGTTTTAATGTACCTATGCATACCATTGTGGTACTTCAAAACGAGGTGTTGCTCAGAGTCTTTGATACCCAAATTTGACTGCAAGGTATGAAATATGTTAGTCTACTTTGACACCAACTGGTCTCTTTTCTGATGCATATTCATCCATCTCATGTATTGGTCATCATATTTTTTAGAAGGGTAGAATCTCTCCTGAAGGGAATATATAAAGGATTCCCAAGTGGGTTCTCTCCCAAATGGCATAGATTCATCTACAATGCACCTCTCCCATTAACCTTTTGTTAATGTATTTACCATGATCAAAATTTGAGAAATCACATAGTCAGAGCCCAAATAAGACCCTTTTCCATTTGGGATGGTGATTTCAATTGGTTACAATGGGTATAGTTACCCATTTAAAAGGTTTTTCTCTAATAATGGAAGCTCCGCTAAATCCTACTTATAGAAAAGAAAATAATCAAAATAATTATATTCTAATCCTAAACTGTCCTAACTGAGATATAGAAGTAATTTATGATGTCTCAGTTAAGAGCAAGAAAAATAACAGGAGAGAGAGAACAAGATAATGTAAACCATCAAGATGTAGAAATAGTTCATGCAACTTGACGACTATTAACACACATACACATTCAACTTAACTTAGTAAATAGTTATTAAGAAAAGAATAATTGTCCATACTTGTTCTCAATTGTGGAGGATCAATTGAACATGAAATAATGGTAGATTGTTAAATTATGGAAACAATTCACATAATCAAAGAATCATTAAGAACAATACATATGAGAAATCAACCTAGTAAATAGTAACTAAGAATTTATCCATAATCATATTCATGTTCAATAATTTCATTTCGTCAAATCTAGACCAACCATGAAAAGTGGTTTATCAATGGTTTTAAAAAACATAACTTTTCATAAATCAACAACAATGCACATCATGCAAACCTATATTCACCTAGAATAGAATTTAAACGAAACAAAAATTAAGTCTTTCATTGTCTCTAAAGATGATAAAAATATCAAAATCAATTACAATAGAAAGACCTCAGGGTCTTTTAACAAGTCTCCTAAGCTTGACAACATTGCTCACGATTACTCATTTCAAAATCTATACACATATTATATCATGAAAGAAACTATACCAATACAAGTTTCTTCATTCCTTGGCTCACACATTCTCCCTCTCTGATTATTGAAGTTCAAAGAAGAATCCTTTATGACAACATAAGCCTCCTTTCTTCTAGTCTATCCCCCTATCCAAAATGTGTATCCATGCTTCTTTTACAGGTGTATGAGTTTCTTTTCCTTCTCCTTAAGATTAGACTTCAATCTCTCCATCATAAACTACAATCCAAACAAATCCATTAAATCAATAAAAAAACAAATAAAATCTTATTAAAATCTAATTATGATAAAACAAAAACAATACAAACTTAAATTTAAAATAAAACTAAAAAAAAAAAATCTATATAAAACCAAAACTATACAACTAACTAAATTAAATCTAAACTAAAATAAGAAGAAATTAAAATAAAAAATGGTAATTTAAATAAATAAAATTAATTTAAAATAAAATTAAAAATTAACTAAAACTAAAGTAATTTAAGAAACAACTAGACTAAAACTAAATTAAATT
>JZKD02S2236447.1:404306-432484 GCA_000966675.3 Picea glauca
AACTGGAACAGAGGAACTGGCACTACAAACCTAGGGTTTTTATAAGGAAACCCTAATATCTCAACTTCAAAAAATTTCATATTTGATCCAAGGAAGAGATGTGCCCTACTTAAATGACCTTAGTGAGTTCAGTAAATGCTCAATGAGCTTGGAAATGGGGGAAATTGAGGATCTTCCTTCCAACAGTTAACCTGTTATGAAGGAAACCAGCTCTGATTGTTCAGATTCAACAAGAAGATCCTAGTGAAAATCATGCACCTACATTAGGATGGATCCTCAGGCTATTTTTAGGTCAATGTCTATTTATAGATGGTGAGTGAATTCTATTTATAGATGTATGTCAACTATTATTATCCCTTAATAATAGTTGGACAATAAATATTAATATATTCTCAATGAGCACTTGGAAATAGTTAACTGAAGTGGAAAATTAGTTATCTATAGGAAATTCGAGTTCAAAGGTTGATTGGTGGGACATGGAAGTCGAATTAGTTGTAACTGAGTGATTCGAAGTTGTAACAGAGTTATATGTGCAGTTATGTGAGTTGTAAGGTAGTTTAACTCAATTAAGTGAGTTAAGATCAGTTGTTCTAGTTGTAACTAAACTTACACTAGTGAGATATCAATGAATTAATTTTTAATTAATTCAAAATCAGTGGTCTCACATGCAACTGAATATTTACCATTGTTAACTACCTTCATGTCAGATCCAGTGGAGACCCAGTTGAGGTGAAGGTGAAAGGGACAATTTGGCTATCAGTTGTGACATTAGTGAGTGCACTCATGCAACCACACACACATTGGATGTTCCCATGAGGAATTCACATCCTAGGGAAGAGGGATTCATTCATTGCATGGATTTCCATTAGTAGAGACTGCCCAAAGGAGGCAGGCTGTCTGGAGGCAGTAAATTGGCACATGCATTTGCCAATTTTTGTATGACAGTGTGAGACGATTGTATATTGTACTGAGAGATCTTGGATTAGATTTTTGTATGATATTGTTTCATGATCCATGATATATACATAATATATGATAGTGGGGTTTTTAGCTTTATCCTTTCCTAGTAAAACATCTGTGTTATGTGTGATTGATCTCTCTTCTTGATATTGCAATTGGCGATCGTGTTTTTAAATTCCGCAAGAATTTTAGTAGAAGTGATTATGTATTTAACAATGGCATATAATTTTTAGATCAGGAGAATCCAGGCAATACATAATTTGTATTAAAATTTCTACATGGTATCAGAGCTTAGAAGATTGTAGAAGCTGAGTTTGTGATTGGATAGAATTCGAATTTGCAGAAAGACTTTCTTGGTGCTACAGCTGATTCAAGATCGAAATGGCTTTCAATGGCTTGAGGTTAGAGTATGCACTCAAGGGAAGCTTGAAATACATTGCTTGGAAGGACAGGATGGAGGCAGTAATCGAAGACAATGGCTTGAATGAATTCATTGACAAGGATGTTCCTAAGCTATATGCTGCAGACGTTGCAAATATTGATGCATGGAAAAAGAAAGTGGAAAAGGTGAGGAGGATCCTATTGGAGGGAGTACGAGACCATGATCTATCAAACCTCCATGGGAAATCCACACCATATGCAATGTGGAAGGCTTTGATGGATCTATTCCAAAACAACAGTGACCATAGGAAATTGGCACTCAAAGATAAAATAAGGAAGATCAAGATGGAGAAGGGAGACTACATTCCAAAATATATCACGAAGTTTGTCCAATGTTGGGATGAGATGAGGAGTGTGGGAATAATAGTCATTGATGATGATTTGGTGATCTTGGATCTCCTAGGACTTCCCAAGAATTGGCACAATTATCAAGAATCTGTCAATGGAAGGGAAAAATTGCCAAATTGGGAATGACTATGGTCGGATCTAGCGCAGGAGGAGTTCAAGCGGAATGCTAGATGTGGGTCTTCATCAAAACATGATGATGAAGAGGATTTTTCTTTGGCTACCAAGGAAAGGAAAGGGAAGGGGAATAAATTCCATTCAAAATTCGAGTCTAAAGGCAAGAAGTTGGATTTGTTGAAAGTGAAGTGTTTTCACTGTCACGAACATGGGCATATCGCTACTAACTGTCTGGAGAAGAAGAAGAACAAGAAGGATGTTGGAGTTGAAGCTGGTGAGGCCCTTGTCTCACAATTTGAACTTGACTTATCCTTGATCGCGTGCATGGTGTCAAGTGAATTGGGATCGGTGTGGTATTTGGATAGTGGTGCTTCCTTCCACATGATGGGAGATAAGGAGCTTTTTAGTGACTTGGAGGAGAAAGATCTCAAAATGCATATAGAGATGGGTGATGATGGAAGATATAGTATGAATGGCATTGGTACCATTACCTTCCAGAGGGATTCATGTAAACCATTTCAATTGAAAGATGTTATGCATGTTCCAGGTCTGAAGAAAAACTTGGTCTCAGTCACAATGTTGGAGGATAGAGGTTATGACATTGTTTTCAGCGATGGAAAATATTTCCTACGAAATAAACAATGGGTCAAGTCAAGAAGATAGGGATTCAAGATAAGAATATCTACAAGCTGGAGGTAGATGGTTGTGCTGCCATGATGGGCAAGGCATAAAAATTGGTGAGCGGGGATGAGGGTGAATTATGGCATAGGTGATTGGGCCATCTTCGTCATGGAGCCTTGAAAATCATGCAACAAATATCTACTAGATTTGCAATGGGAACACTTTCTCAGTTAGATCAGTGAAAGGGTTTCACCATGGGGAATTATGTAAATTACACCTTTCATAAAAAGGAGAACCGTGCTTCGATGATCCTAGAGAGAGTTCACACAGACGTGTGTGGGACATTCTTGGTTGCTTCAACAAGAAAACATAAGTATTATGTTATTTTTGTTGATGAACTTTCTCATAAATGCTGGATCTTCGTCATGCATAAGAAGGATAAAACATTCTCAAAGTTTTGTGAGTTTAAAGTATTGGTGGAGAAAGAGTCGGGGAAGCAAGTGAAGGCTCCGAGGAGTGATAATGGTGGAGAATACATCTCTAACAAATTCAAATAATTCTGTAGCAAAGAAGGAATTAAAAGAGAACTCATAGCACCTCATAACCCACAACAAAATGGGGTCACAGAGATGAAGAATAGAATGATCATGGGTGCATCACGAGAGATGTTGCATGATTAGGGACTACCAATGTAATTGTGGGCGGAAGCATGGAACACTGCAGTTTATGTGCAAAACCATTGTCCTCATAGAGTACTTGGCATGAGTATACCTGAATAAGCTTTCATTGGTAAGAAACCAGATGTTTATCACTTTAAGATTTTTGTCTCATCTGTTTATGTGCATGTGACCAAGAACACTAGGAAGAAGTTGGAGCCGACTGCTGAAGTTGGGATATTTGTGGGGTACACAAAAACACCCCATAATTATTGTGTGTATTTTCATAACAGTAAGATGACTGTTATGCGACATGATATAAAATTCGATGAGGGGAAAGCCATGCGGTTGTCACTTGAGAGGGAGCTAGACTTGCATGCAGAGGAGGAACTACTGGTTCCCAAATATGAGTCTCAAGATGTGGATCAACCACATGAGGAGGTTCATGGAGTGGAGGAGGCCACTCATGCAGAGCCATCCATCAGAAATGGAATAAAGTGCACCACGAAAGCTAATAGATTGAGACTAGATGTTGCACAGAATGTAGGATCCCCTACTTCACAACACAGAAAGAGACAATATCCTGATTGATTTACTAGATACATGGATCTCATGAGAAAATGTATTTTGACTGAACCATCTTCCTTTTAGCAAGAAATGCAGGATCCCACCTAGGTTGATGCAATGGTGGAGGGTAATTGTTTAATCATTATTCTTTATGTTTATGATTTAATACGGATTGGTGATGAGAAGCTGATACACTCATGCAAGGAGGACCTTGCAAAGGAGTTCGAGATGAAGGATATGGGCCTCCTTCATTATTTCCTTGGATTGAAAATATAGCAGCGAGATGGTGAAATTTTTGTGTCTCAAGGAAAGTATGCAAGGGAGATACTGGGTAAGTTTCACATGGAGGGATGCAAACCCATGTATACTCCTATTCTAGGAAAATGGAGGAAAGAGGATGCTACTTTTGGAGAGGTAGTGGATTCTACTATCTATTGACAGTTAGTGGGTTCGCTAATGTATCTAGTGAACACGAGACTGAACATTTTCTATGTGGTTAACCAGCTGAGTCAAGCAATGGTTAAGACTACCAAGATATTTTGGAAGGTGGGTAAGCATGTCCTGAGATACATGAGGGGCACATCTAAGTATGGCTTATGGTACAAATATATGGATGAGGTGAATTTGCATGGCTTCACGGATGCAGATTGGGCGGACAACCCAATGGATAGAAAGAGCACATTAGGGGGGATATTTAGTATCTGATCTACAATTGTTTCTTGGTACAATAGGCAGTAGAAATCCGTGGCACTCAGTTCAGTGGAAGAGGAATACATGGCAGCGATTCAAGCTGCATGTGAGGCTATCTGGATGAGAAAGATATTGGTTGGTTTGTTTGGTTCTCATTTAGATCCGACAGTGATTCATTGTGATAATCAGAGTTGCATTAAAATCTTGATTAATTCTGTGTTTCATGATAGATCTAAGCATATAGATATCTGGTATCATCATATCAGAGATTGTGTGCAACAGATGATCATGTTGCTTCAGTACATTCCTATGGAAGATTAGGATGTAGACATATTGATGAAGGTGCTCACTAGGAGAAAACTTGAATACCATAGAGACAAGATCAAGGTGAAGGATAATCCCTTTCTTGTTGAGAGGGAGTCTTGAGATTCAACAAGAAGATCCTAGTGAAAATTATGCACCTACACTAGGATGGATCCTTAGGATATTTTTAGGTGGATGCCTATTTATAGATGGTGAGAAAATTTTATTTATAGATGTATGTCGACCATTATTATCCCTTAATAATAGTTGGATAATAAATATTAATCTATTCTCAATGAGCACTTGGAAATAGTTAACTAAAGTGGAAAATCAGTTAGCTATAGGAAATTCGATTTCAAAGGTTGATTGGTGGGACATGCAAGTCGAATTAGTTGTAACTGAGTGATTTGAAGTTGTAACAGAGTTATATGTGTAGTTATGTGATTTGTAAAGTAGTTTAACTTAGTTAATTGAGTTAAGATCAGTTGTACTAGTTGTAACTGAACTTACACTAGTGAGAGATAAATGAATTAATTATTAATTAATACAAAATCAGTGGTCTCACGGGCAACTAAAGATTTACCACTATTAACTACAAGCATGCCATATCCAGTGGAGACCCAGTTGGGATGAAGGTGAAAGGGACAGTTTGACTATCAATTGTGACATTAGTGAGTGCACTCATGCAACCACACACACATTGGATGTTCCCATGAGGAATGCATAGCCTAGGCAAGAGGGACTCATTCATTGCAGGGATTTCCATCAGCATAGATTGCGAAGAGGAGGCGGGTTGTCTAGAGGTAGTAAATTGGCACATGCATTTGCCAATTTTTGTATGACAGTGTGAGACGATTGTATACTGTATTGAGAGCTCTTGGATTAGAGTTTTGTATGAGATTGTTTCATGATCCATGATATATACATAATATAGGATAGTGGGGTTTTTAGCTTTATGCTTTCCCGGTAAAACATCTGTGTTATGTGTGATTGATCTCTCTTATTGATATTACAATTGGTGATAGGGAGAATCTAGAAAATACATAATTTGTATTAAACTTTATACACTGATACCATGTTGAAATTTTGGTATGCTCGTTTAACCATAGACAATGTCACATCATTGTCACCCAACCATAGGCATTCACATATGCCACCCCCGAGCACACTAACCTTTACTTAGAATAATTATGACAAGCCTACTCTAGAACCAACAGATAAAACCTAGTTGCTAAGTGCAACAACTCAAGACAAGTAGAGAGCTCCTTCTCAAAGGGTAGAAATAAACAGAGAGAGTCTCCATATCCACATAAAAAGTACCATACACAACTGCAACAACTGCAACAACTGCAGCTTCACTACTCTCTCTCTCTCTCTCAAACTTGCACCATACTTAGCAAGAATATGACCAAGAGAGAGACTAAGACCAAGAGATGACCATGCGCCCTTATTCCTCCTTGAAACTGCAACTCTCCACAATACTTGCTCACTGACTGGGTATCCAAATGAGCTAAAACATCCTCTATTTATATTAATTTGATCAACGAATTTTCTGGGTGGGTTGACCTGACTTTTTGGTAATTATAATTTATGTTTATCTTTTTCCTGTGGAGCAAACTTGTATTTTTGGAAGATAATAATCTAATATTATTTATTCTTCTAGGCCAACTTGTCTTCTAGGTTTTCGACACATATTTTTAATGTTTCAGTCTCTTATGAAATATTCTATTCCAAGTTATATGTTACACATGGATGTTAATACCCCCTGTAGCTACCAAAACATCAACAAAAATCACATGTCAGAAAAATTCCAAAGTTTCCACCTATATAAAGGGGGCTCACTAGGGACACCTAACAACATATCAAGCCATCGACACATAGCCCATTCCCCTGCCACATAGGTGCCATCATGGAACAATATGAAGCCACCACATGTCTATGGGACCATGATGAAATCAACATGATGTCACTTAAAATTTCACTCCCTCTCCAAATTTTCAAAGGAACCATGCCAAAGGGGAGGTGATGCATGTCCATAAAAGGCACAAGGAAGGAGATTTTAAATGGGTGTAGTATAAAACAATGGTGTGAAAAATTAGTTGATGGATAAGACGACATACAACATAAATTTTGGCCTCACATATAGGTGTCCTCACCAATCATTATACCATTACTTGTAGTTGATAAAGGATGAGGACCATTAGCTCTACACGCATACCCGATAAAGATACAAATCCCATAACATTGGTACCATGTGTAGTGAAGCATTTCATCCCATCAGTTGCCTAAAAAAGAACATGTTTATCCCTTATAACAGAAAGTAATTATGAGTAGAAGAAACCAATTTGCAAGTAATTCAACTTCTAAAGGTGAGTTACTCATATTCTAGGTGTCATAGGAGATGAACCACCTGCGCAATCTCTCCCATCAAGAGAGAACTAGAAGCCATCCTGGCTACAGATGTTTGAAGAATGTGTTCTACAATTTAGAAAGGGGATAAGGTCCCTCTCTTCTCTTATTGATTCAAATTTGAGAGTATTAGGACATCCGATAGTCCATCCTAACATGCAATTGCACAATTAGACCAACACTATACAAAATCTCGAGATAGAGGATTCAAAGAGTTATTAAATGGTTCTCTACATTATGGACTGGTGGTGGCTGAGAGGAAATGGTTAGTTTTCCTCCCAACCAACCAAGGACCTCAATTGTTCATAGGTTAAAACTATGGTGGTAAAACTATGTAAAATCACTTGGAAAACCAAAGGCGATATCAAGAACTGAAAATTTGTATACAGTTTCAAGAAGTATTTTTGGATCAAATGAATGGTTTTTTCACAAATTAAGGCATATATAAAGGAACAAAAGGTGCTCATTCTTAATTTATACACTTTGGGGAATTTAAGAGGCTCTTACAACTAAATCTATTAGATTAGAAACCTCAATCAAAGATAGATAGTAAAAGAAACAATCACCAAGAGATTCATCCCATGCATTATGTTTTAGCTCGTGACTTTTATTCTTTTCACGTATGTGTTCTTTTAAATCCACCCCTCTCATATGGCTTGTTATATCATAACACATTAATACAATCTCAAGCATCAGATTATGCAACGTATTCAATGTTACTGTGTCATGTATAGTCATGGAATATAAGTGATTTCCTCTTAAGAAATGAACATTTATTGTCATTTCTTTATGCATTTAAATGATATGCAAAAGATAGCTGGATGTATTTGAATATATGAGGATGTGCAACCATTTGAAGCATGTTTTATTGATCTGTATTCATGTGATAGAATTGTTGAATTCTTAATTGCTCGTTATATTATTTTATTTCCATAAGTTATGGGATTCATTCATTGCAGTGCCTTGTATCCTTATTTTGTTTCTTTTCTAATCCTCCACTTTACTCACCTTTAAATTTTAATTATATTAAAAACTCATAGGCATATTCCTATTGGATTAAATATTTTTTAATATCTGAGATGAGACTGTTTGAGGGATGAGATTTTTGAGAGAGAGAGAGAGAGAAAGAGAAACTCAATAAATTTTGCATGATTCACTTTTTTTCATATATGTATTTAAGAATCATTCTGAACCTTAGGATGCCTCAACATCATTCTGTTGACAGGCGAAAATGACCGTCCGTCAATTGGAAGAAAGAGTCTAGTATGGGGTTGTCTAAATAACCCAAGCCATTTGGTGTGACTCATTCCGACGGGTTTAATGGCCTTGTTGGCCAATATAAAAGTCCTAAAAGAAACAAATAAAATAAAAAGACCAAACTAACAAATAACTATTTAGTATATATATCTGTACATGCATATCTATATAACTATTTTAAATAATATTTACACAATAGATCTATTTATCTAATTTATGTGCATGTTATACAAGTGCAAGTTTTGATGTAAACTCATGAAAATCTATGAAAGATGGTTTCTTTAACAAAAGCAGATAAAGAAACCACATAACCTATTTGTTGTTTTTTCTTTATTTATCTAAGATTAAACAAAAAGAATATACTATGAAACAGAAATACGTGAACAGTCAAAGCCAAGTCACATATAAGAGTTTTGAAGACAAACAAAAGATAAAAGAAATAAACTAACCTATTAATGGGTTGTTCGGCATGCATCCAATCACCTGTATAATTATAGAATGTCCAACCAACCTGTCCAAGAGATAAACCTGTAGTGAACTTTGAAACTGTTTGAAATAAATGCAAAATATTATATTGACTATTGAGTTTTAACGACAGAACGAAGAGATGCAAATAATCATGGTGATCTTATGATTTACAAGCAATTGCAGTAAGATAAATCTTATTGTAAGAACTTTGCATTTGAAGGTTTCAACAAAAAATTAAAGACAAATCTCATAATTTGACTTGAAAAGATGATCACCCTATGTAATATCTGAAACATCACATATGGATAGTATTTATAAATGAATTATCCCGACTCATAATAAAGCATGAAGACAAAAGCTATCAACACCTATTATCTTTTCAAGATAAACATAACTTAAATTAAGACATCATACACAAGAAGCTAAAGCTGTAATATGTATTCTGTTCCATTCAAGTCTGTGAATTAATTGTCCATACTTTAGCCCCAAGCCAAGATGATTTCTTTACAAAAAATATGAGTTTTTAAAGGGTTCAGAAAGGTAACTGTCTTATCTTATAAGATAAGATACAATCATATGTTGATTACAAAAATAGAGGGGGGATATAACCACCCCAGATCACACTAAATATTTAAAAGCTAAAAAACATTTGTTCCTGTTTATACAAAAATGGATCATAGATATGGCTAACAAGCCCCCCCCCAAAATGATTTAGATCACTTGGTCACCAGAGGCTCTCATATATCCTGAAAGGAAAAGATAAAATAAAGAAATTTAGATATTCATTTAACCACAATTTTCCAAATTTTGAATTAGAATAGACTGGCTACATAATCTGCTGATTCTGTACCTAGTCTATTTTAACAACGAAATCTAAATTATTCAATAAAAAAAATATAACACTATTTTAAGATAAAAAGAAATCTTACCTTTAACTGTAAAATCAAATCAAATCACATGATCTCAGAATTTATTACTGTTGTTGCAGTCTCAACATTTTTTAATATGACGCTCCCTGTAGTTTTCAAGCATTTCCCTTGTCCCTTAACAATAGACTTGAGCCTGTGATTTTCATTTATTAAGGGGTCGACCTGATCAGTAAGGGATTTCATCCGTGACCGTAAAATGGGTATGTCAGTGTAATACTTGTCAATCCAGAATAGACACGTCTCACATTGTGATTGTGTGATGGTCAATTGCGAATACCCATGGTTGTGTACTGAAACATCCCCAATGTGGCCTATAGATTTGTCACCAAACTTAATACCTAGAAACCCTTCACTATGCTTCAGACAAGGTGACAGATTATCCATGAAATCGTAAGATTGATCAAAGTGTGTTTGGAAGGAAGGAGGTTCTTCTTCGACCATAAATCTATCAATCTCAGAATCCGATCTCTCATGGATCTTGATCGTCTTGATCGATCTCACATGAGGGTTTTATTTATTTTGTATCTTCCTTGAGATCAGCCTTCTTGCCCTCTTATTTTTAAAACTTAAATCAATATCACCCTTAGATGGCTTGCCAACAGGTCTGTTTGCATTTCTAGTAGAGGCGTTAGGCTGTGCATGTTGTTCATGGGTTTGCTCAGCAAGTTTTGATTCGAGTAAAGGATTACTGTGGGTGGTCGTAACATGGGCCTGTGTAGATGAAGGGAACACTCTGGGATAGACTATGGTTTCCTCAATCATTGTTTTGTCAACCTCTATAGCATATGAGTTAGCAAAACCATTTCGGGTTAGGAAGGAATCCCAGTCATCATTCTGTAACTTCAATTGATGTGCAAGCATAATTTTTATCAAACCGTGGTGGAAAAGGCTTGAATCCAAACGTTTCTTCTTATACGTCTTAGCCATTTTATATAGGATTCTCCACAGGTAATAAGGCATGTTTAATGGAAACCCTATGAAATTCATCAGCAAACGCAGGTGATATAGAAAGACAAAACCAAAATGACCTTCACACATCACAAACTATTTCAAAACTGCAAGCAAGCCATGCCATCAGGTTTTCAATAGGGACACTGGCATACCTTTGTCACAGCCATTGATCTTTCAAGATGTAAAGAAAAGACTCCACAGAACCTCCTCGACCTTGGCATTCTTGACCCACTTTTGCCCGCTCGTAGGAAGACATGTTGCTTGACTTAAAAAGTCCTCTGTGACTTCGAGTTGAATGTCCCCCACCTTGGCTTGATATCCATCAAATGAGAGGGTGAATTCCTAAGCGGTTTGAAGGTTAAAGCCCTAGAATTTCTTAAGGAAAACAAGCCAGCCGTGACCCTCCATTTCCTCCCTTGCATCATCGCACAGGATCAAGGTTTGAGTGTCGTTGGGTTCAATCCTAACAACCAGGGCCATGGGAATTCAACAAGAAAACACCCAAACATAGTGCATATGGAGGGTTTCTAAGAATAGACGAGAGGTATACTCCAGACCCAAAACTCATCAACAATCTATGGAAAATGAGCAGAAGATTCTCAACGAAAAGATAGGCATTGTTTGAAATGAATGTGATGGGTGTTGCAAAAACCAAGACTAAGCTTTGAAATGATGGGTTCACTGTGATTGGACTGCCACCTCCCACATAGTACAAGCCATGTCCAGGTGCATTAAAAATTTAAAATGATTGTGCAACAAGGTGGGTTAGGTTCTAAAGTTTAGGAGAAGGAAACTTATAAACCAAAGTCTAGTGACAAGGGAATGTATGACCAAGAACCACACAAAAATATAATGATGGTTAAATTAAAAGGACCTTTGTTGATTCATATAACAATCCTTAAGCATGCTTGACATTCAAGGAGGGAAACAAAGAGAACGAACTTCATAGCAAAGAACAAAGACTTTATTAACCAAAATGTTGAGTCATTTGCCTTTCATAAAATTTTAAATAGAGCAATAATACAGTCATAAGTTTTAATGCTTCGTTTTCATGCTTTCAGTCATGAACGAAGCATGGAAACAAAAACACTAGGAATAACCAAAGACTTGCATTTGTTGTTTCAAAAAATTGCTTATGAAGAACAGAAAAATGTACGACCCCAGTTAGGCAGCTACACAGATTATTATTTGATATTTAAAAAGTTAAAAATATGTTGGGCTGCCAACAATAGCAACTTGCTGGGAGAAGCAGTTATCTCTGTATCACTAACGAGTTCATGTTAGAAATGATAGAATGATTTCAAATCAAAGAACAATTGAAAAGTCATTTGGGCATCTTTAATAATCACGACGTGGTCCAACTTAAGATATCTTTTGTTAAAAAGAATGAAATCTGGTGACAGACTTCACAAATGAAAGCCATGATGTTTAATTTAATGTCTTCAATACTGTTGATAGGGCCACTGTTGCCAGGGGGTGTCCATAGCCTTGACATGGATGTCAATTAACCCACTCTGACGTCTGTATCCTGTCCAAGAAATTTCAAATTAGAATGAAGGATGATTATGACCAAAATCAAGATTTATACCTGAGAATTTTCTTTAACTTGACATTGCTTCGCTGCCAGTGGGCCTGTTCAGTACCCCAACGAAGTTGTCTTGGCATCATGAATGCATTTACTCGCTTCCAACAGACTTTTTCAGTGTCCCGACGGGTTTACAAACACTTCCCACAATTCTTTGAGAAATTATTCACATTCTGATATAGTTTTAAAGACATTCAACAGAGCGAGGTGATGCTAAAAATTCCAGTTTTTACACAACTTAATATTTTCCAGGCCTTTAAATTTTTCTTGCTAACCTTCATCAAGATCTAAAAATAGTTTATTAATAAAACTAATTTTCGAGGACAGGGAGGCATCGTTGAGTTGCTTTCTTAAGAGCAGGGACATCGTAAAGAGTTTTTAAAGATAGTCGTGTCTACTCTCAAATGAAAATTGAAACCAAAAAATCAATTATCAAACAAAATACCATCTTTAACTAGTTTACATTTTTAGTAAAACACATCAATTGATGCTCTGACAGCCCTTGAAAGTTATTTCGAGATGAAGCATTATGTTCTCTTCTTCTAAACTAGACTGTAATACAGACATGTTTAACTCAAAAAAGGCCAATAAACAAAAAAAATAAAAATAAAAACAAACTAGAAAAGAAAATGGAAAGCAAAAGAAACCAAAACAGAAAAATATGCACAAAAGGTGTATCTGAGAGTTGTCAGGTGAAATACCTTTTGAGAGCTTGGCCATTCACCGGGAAGGTGTCTGGCTGTCCCTCTAAATTCTGCAGGTGAAAAGAACTAGGACCTAGTTTTTCAGCGATGAAGAATGGTCCCAACCATAGGTTTTGGAACTTAGTATGCTCGCCTCTCCCCTCATGAGGTTTGTCCCATTTGAGGACAGGATCACCTACCTCAAAATTCATGTCTGAGGCAGAACTCGAATCGAACCATCTTTTGACAATAAGTTGATGTTGATCCAATTTATTTTTTCTTGAGTCCTTACCTCTTCTAACTTTAGCAAAGCATTAATCCGACTTTCCAAAGGAGGATAATATTCTTCTTGAACATTCTGGGATAACTGTAGAGATGGAAGGAGAACGTGCAGTGGAAGAATTGCTTCCCTACCATAAACGAGGAAAAAGGGGGAATTACCAACAACAATTTTTGGAGTTACCCTATCAGCCCAGATTGCATTGAATAGTGCATTATGCCAGTTTTTGTGGTTTTCAGAGACCGTCCTGTTGATGATCTTGATCAATTTTTTGTTTGTCGATTCCGCCAACCCATTTCCTTGGGGGTAATAGTTGGAAAAATACTTTAGTTTTATCCCTTTTTTTAAAGAAAAAGCACTCATGTCAAGAGACGAAAAATAGGATGCATTATCGAACACTAGACATTCAGGAATACCGAAACGAGTGATAATGTTTGAATTAAGGAAAGATATTACCTGACTGTTGTTTACCACTTTTAATGGTGCAGCCTTAGACCATCTGGTGAAATAGTCTGTCACTGTAATAATGTATTTATGCTGCTACGAGGAGGTGGGGTTAATTGGGCCAATGATGTCAAGACCCCATTGATGAAAAGAGAAATCCACCGAAATAGGTTGCAGCGGGAATGCTGCCTTATGTACTCATCCATAAGCCTTTTGACAGATTACACATTTGTGGCATAATGCATGGGCATCTTTGAAA
The DNA here is from genome assembly GCA_000966675.3 of Picea glauca. Classification (NCBI taxonomy): domain Eukaryota; kingdom Viridiplantae; phylum Streptophyta; class Pinopsida; order Pinales; family Pinaceae; genus Picea; species Picea glauca. The sequence goes on from JZKD02S2236447.1 coordinate 418,272, forward strand.
AGGGTGGGTCAATAATACCCCATTCTTAATACTTTGTGGGTAATAGTGTCTCCACCGAAATGCCCACCAGCTTCCCCTGCATGTAATTCTGATAAGACTTTATCTGCTTCATATCTTACTAGACAACGCATAAGGATTCCATCAAAATTTTGGCGAAATAATATACCATTCAGTAGTTGGAAAGGTGCAAATTTTAATCTCACTGCTCTCCTCTTTTTTGGATCAAGGTGGAAGGGAGATGATCCATGTTTTAGATAAAACTTATTTTTATCATACTAAGGACTTGTAGGATTTTGTCTACAACAGATTTGATTTTGATTATGCTGATCTTCAATTAACATACCAGTTTGATTATGTTGTTCTATAACTGAATCAACAACTAATTTACATAGACCTTGGCCTCTAACAATTTGTGCTGGAGTGATATCGAGGTCATATTCTTGTAAGGATGTGACCCAGTTTTCCCATTTCTCACCCAGTTCTTTCTGTACTAACAAATTTCTGACAGCGGGGTAAGGAACAATGACTTTCATTCTAGATTTCAGTAGATAAGATCGAAAATGTTTTACCGCTTTAAAAACAACGTAAGCCTACTGATCTACAACTGGATAATTAAGCTTTGGTCCCTTAAAGTCTGAGCTCATAAAGGCAATAGGAAATTTGTTGTTTTTAGCATTCTTTTGAGTTATCACAACGACATAAGATCGATCGGAGGCAAACGTGTAAAGCGTGAAATCTCACGAAAAGTCAGGGCTCATTAGGGATGGAGCCTCCACTATGGATTTTTTTATTGATTCAGAAGCTTGAATTTCTTGAGGTCCCCAAAGGTACTGCACATTCTTTTTTATTGAGTTTTTTAATGGCCTGACCATTTTTGAAAAACTCAGGATGAACCTTCTAAAAAATATTTATCTACCCTAAAAAGGATTGCATAGAATTTTTGGAAGAGGGGGGAGGAAGTTTTGAAATGACTTGAGTCCTCTCAGGGTCAATGATCATCCCTTCATTGGATACTATGAATCCGAGTAGCTTGCCTTGTTCCACTGCAAAGATAGATTTTTTAGGATTTAGAGAGATGTCGTACTTATGACATTGTTGTAGAACAGATCTTAGATGAGCTAAATGATCTCCCTTATTCTTTGAGAACACAGTGACATCATATAGATAAACTACTACATATTGATTGATTAGACCATGAAAAGCGATATCCATGACTTTCTGGAAAGTGGCACCGATATTTATAAGACCAAAGGGCATCTTTCTATAAGCATAGGTACCCCATGGAGTATGGAAAGTGGTTTTCAGCTGGTCTGGAGGAGACATGAGGACTTGGTTATACCCTGAAAAACCATCTAGTAGTGACAATATTTCAGAACCAAATACTTGCTAGAGAATTTGTTCCATCAGAGGAATAGGGTAGTTGTCTTTATCAGATGCTCGGTTTAAATTTCGAAAATCGACACATAGTCAAATTTCACCACTTTTCTTTCTCACAAGGACAAGGTTAGAGACCCACTGTGTGTCTCACTGGGAATATTATCTTTGCATTCAATATTTTGTTTAGTTCCTTCTTGACTGTTGGTTCAAGTTTTGGGTGCATCTTTCTTAACTTCTGTTGAAAATGTTGAGTCTGAGGTTTCATGGGAATGATGTGTTGTATAATGTTAGGATCAAATATTTTTAGATCATCATATGTCCAAGAAAAGATGTCCTTAAATTCCTTAAACAACTTAATAAAGGCTGACTTCTCTTGCTCAGAACATCCCATTCCCAAATTGATGCACTATGGATTATCTTTAGTTCCTAGATTTACTTATTCATGGGTCAAGGAAGAACTGTTTGTTTTACAATTTACTGATTTTCTGAATTTATCATTCAAATCATAAAACTTTTCTAATCTTACCACAAATTTTGGAATAGAATTTACCAGATCTGATGTTGATTCCAAAGATCTTGGGTCTGATATTACCATAAAATTGCGGAGGTCTTCGTCGTGGGTGCCTTCATTGATAACTGCACCTTGGAAAGTATCTCCCATGTGCAGGAAACTGATGATCTATTGATCATCATCAAACACTCTCCAATTAGTGATGTTGTTCGGGACGGATGGTCTGAACAACAACTCAATGAAAAAAACATTTGGAGAAAGGCCTTCTGCAGGAAAAAGTTTAGAAGCAACATTATCCAACAAGTCATCCTCAGAATTATTTAATCTTGGAATGGAATTAATGTTAAATGCAGAAAATTTGTGCATTAGATTCCATGCCTCAGCTTGATAACTTTTCAGGTGTGGAGATAGGCAATGAATGGAATTTTTGACTTGTATGACGACAATTTTTGAATCGCCGAATACCATTAAATTATGTATTTTCAAGTCTAGTGCCTTTCTAAGACCTTGCAGAAGCGCCTCATATTCAACTGTATTGTTTGTGCATTCAAATTCTAATCGGCAAGCGATCACAGTTTTGTTACCTGCTAGGTCAATGAGAACACATCTTGCACCGAATCCTTCTTTAGATTTGGATCCATCGAAGTAGAGACACTAGATGTGATTCTCATCAGCTATATGTGGAACCTTAGGGAGAAATGTTGACTGTGTGCATGTCATGAGTTCCGACTGTTGTTCTAGGTTAGAAATGGTATAAGTTTCAGCCATGAAGTTACCCAAAAAGGTGTTCATTCCCTGCATTTCAGGTGAATTAGCGTAAGCAGTAAATGGTTCATTAACGTCATTTAAATCAGTTACCATAAGCTTGAGGTAATGCTCATGATTGATCTTGATTCTCTTAGGATTTCCATTTTCTGGAAGCCACAAATGAGATCAGTCTGTCGCAAAGTAACCATGTAGTTGTTCAGACCAATCCCTACTTAAAAATAAGCCATATACTTTAGGGATGTCAACGAAAATAATATCAATAATCTGGTGGACTTTAGGATTAGATGATAATTTGATAAGGACATTTTTAAATTCACCTATTACCTTAACACTGGTACGATCAAGCTGAATAATTTTCAGACTGGAAGGTTGAACTTCAGCATTGATTTTTTGGCATACAGACCAAGGCATTACATTTGACAATGTGCCAGAATCTACCATACATTTATGTACATTCCTATTGAAAATTTCAAAGTCTAACAAAAAAGCTGGGACATTTCTATGAGTATTAACAATAGAACTTTGCTCATTTTTAGTCATAGTCCCTAGGATTATTTTATCTACATTTGTTATGGTTTTTACAGCAAGGTATCTTTTATCAGAGGGTTCTAGTGTCATTTTAACATGGACCTTTTGAGGTGTTTTAGGGTTGTTTTCTGTAAATTTGTTGTTGTTCAGATTGTTGTTTTTGTTGTTTTCTGCAATGTTCTAAAGCATATTTTGCAAAAGAAAAGGAAATTTCAACAATTCATAAACAAAAATATTAGCTCTAAGTTTCTTAAGGTCTTCAATCAAATCGTATTCCAAACTTGGAGTTACTGAATTCTGTTTAGTTTCAGTTTGTTTACATTGTTTTTGGGGCGCATTAGCTCCATTTTCAGAAGAGGATTTATTCTGTGTTCTGCTTCTAGCGTTGTAAGGATGCACCGTTTCAAAATTGGCTTTAAAGATACTATCCGAAAAATGCTCGAAGATGTTGGGAGATGATTCTTCCTCTTCCATTTTTTCTTGTTCAACCACGTCTTCAAGAATATCGGGGGGAACTAAATTATCATGTGCTTCCAGAATTGTCTGGATAGCAAACTGTAGGCTTTCTAGATTAAGGCCTTCAGAATTTAAGTTGGGTCGGTTTGTGGGAAAAGGATTTATAAAAGGGGGTTTGTAAGACCCTTTTCTTGAATAAGCTTCTTCAGTTGATCTCCTTAAATCTACGACTTGATTTGACAATTTCTGAACGACCTTATGTAAACTTTCCAGATCTGAACTCTCTGATTGAGTTTTGGTTTGGGGAGGTCTAGGAAGAATTTCTATTTTCTTCTTGGAAGATGGGGTAATCTCTGCCTCGTTACTGATATTTTCCTTTAGGCTTAGAATATATTTCTCAATTTGTCTTGTTTCCTTGAAGGCTTCCAATAATGTTTCCTTCTTAGACCTTTTTACCTAGATTGTTATGTTCTGGTGTAAGGCTTTGGTGTAGTATGCGACGATAAGATTTTCAGCAGGCATTGAATTAGTGGGGATTCAATTCTTTAATGTTAGAAACCTTTGATTAAAGTCTTTTATTTTTTACTTGGGGTTCATCTTTAAACTGGAGAGTTCCATGACTAAGACTTCAGGAGATTTGTTGTCTCCGAATTTCTCAAGGAAACAAGATTCAAATCTATCCCAAGATATAATGGTGTGGGGTTGTTGGAAAAAATACCAAGTAGAGGCATTGCCTTCAAATGTGTATAGAAAAAGTCTACATACTACGTCTTCATGTTCTATGCTTCGGAGTCTGATGGCTAGCATGAATTTTTTAATGTGATCCTCAGCAATTTGCTTGGAATCTGGATCGAATTTAGGGAGCCATTTCTCTAGATGTTTAGGAAAAGGACGTTGGGGTCTAGGTATGGCCATAGCATCTTGATCGAGCCAAGGTCTGGCAGGATTGTTTGGATTTTCCATAGGTGTGGGTGGTGTGGAAGGATGAGATGAAGAATTGCCTTCATCGGATGACTCTTCTCCTAAAGAGGAAGGAGATGAAGGAAGTGGTGATGGTGGGATACCAGATCCTTCGGTTGCAGGAGTGAGAATGTGATCTGGATCCGTAGGATTTAGGATAAGACCAGTTCCTTCAAGTTTCTCTCTAATATCAGAAAAATCTAGCTGTTGATTCAATGGCCGACCTGGTTGTCTGATACGGGCCAAAGTAGCATGTGTCCTTAGAAGTGATTGATGAACAATTTCTTGTACGTCGGACCCTGGGGGGTTTGGTGTTGCTAGCTCAGTGGTAATCTGTGGATTTTCGTTTGAGGTGGTTGTTGTTTGAGAGGTAATATTGTCATCAGAATGTCTTCTTATTACTCTAGGTGAGCAGGTGTGTGGGGGAGGAGTCTTGCGACCTCCACGTGCCATCAATAATGTTCAGGCCCTCCTTCTAGAACCATTTGTTGACGGGGGAAAATGACCGTTCGTCAATTGGAAGAACGAGTCTGGTCCAGGGTTGTCTAAATAACCCAATCCATTTGGTATGACTTGTTCCGATGGGTTTAATGGCTCTGTTGGACAATCTAAAAGTCCTAAAAGAAACAAATAAAAGAAAAAGAACAAACTAACAAATAACTATTTAGTATATATATATATGTACATGCGTATCTATATAACTATTTTAAATAATATTTACACAATAGATTTTTTTATCTAAGTTATGTGCATGTTATACAAGTGAAAGTTTTAATGTAAACTCACGAAAATATATGAAAAGATGGCTGCTTTAACAAAATCAGATAAAGAAAGCACATAAACTATCTTTTGTTTTTTTATTTATTTATCTAAGATTAAACAAAAGGAATATACTATGAAACAAAAATACATGAACAGTCAAATCAAGGTCACATATAAGAGTTTTGAAGACAAACAAAAGATAAAAGAAAGAAACTAACCTATTAATGGGTTGTTCGGCATGCATCCAATCACCTATATAATTATAGAATATCCAACCAACCTGTCCAAGAGATAAACCTATAGTGAACTTTGAAACTGTTTGGAATAAATGCAAAATAGTATATTCACTGTTGATTTTTAACGATAGAACGAAGAGATGCAAATAATCGTGGTGATCTTATGATTTACAAGCAATTGCAGTAAGATAAATATTATTGTAATAACTTTTCATTTGAACGTTTCAACAAAAAATTAAAGACAAATCTCATAATTTGAGTTGAAAAGATGATCACCCTATGTAATATATGAAACATCACATATGGATAATATTTATAAATGAATTATTTCGACTCATAATAAAGCATGAAGAAAAAAGCTATCAACACCTATTATCTTGTCAAGATAAACATAACTTAAATTAAGACATCATACACAAGAGGCTAAAGTTGTAATATGCATTCTGTTCCATTCAAGTCTGTGAATTAATTGTCCATACTTCAGCCCCAAGCCAAGATGATTTATTTACAAAAAATATGAGTTTTTAAAGGGTTAAGAAAGGTAACTATCTTATCTTATAAGATAAGATACAATCATCTGTTGATTACAAAAATAGAGGGGGAATATAACCACCCCAGATCACACTAAATCTTTAAAAGCTAAAAAACGTTTGTTCCTGTTTATACAGAAATGGATCATAGATATGGCTAACAAGCCCCCCAAAAAATTCTTCAGATCACTTGGTCACCATAGCCTCCCAGATATCCTGAAAGGAAAAGATAAAATAAAGAAATTTAGATATTTATTTAACCACAATTTTCCAAATTTTGAATTAGAATAGACTAGCTACAAAATCTGTTGATTCTGTAGCTAGTCTATTTTAACAATGAAATCTAAATTATTCAATAAACAAAATATAACACTATTTAAGATAAAAAGAAATCTTACCTTTAACTGTAAAATCAAATCAAATCACATGATCTCAGAATTTATTACTGCTGTTGCAGTCTCGACATTTTTTAATATAACGTTCCTTGTAGTTTTCAAGCATTTCGCTTGTCCCTTAACAATAGACTTGAGCTTGTGATTTTCATTTATTAAGGGGTCGGCCTGATCAGTAAGGGATTTGATATGTGACCGTAAAATGGGTATATTGGTGTAATAATTGTCAATCCAGAACATACATGTCTCACATTGTGATTGTGTGATGGTCGATTGAGAATACCCATGGTTGTGTACCAGAACATCCCCAATGTGGCCTGTAGATTTGTCACCAAACTTAATACCTGGAAACCCTTCACTATGTTTCAAACAAGGCGAAAGATTATCCATGAAATCGTAAGACTGATCGAGGTGTGTTTGGAAGGAAGGAGGGTCTTCTTCGACCATAAATCTATCAATATCAGAATGTAAGCTCTCATGGATCTCAATCATCTTGATCGAGCTCACATGAGGGTTTGATTTATTTTGTATCTTCCTCGAGATCAACCTTCCTTCCATCTTATTTTTAAATCTTAAATCGATATCACCCTTAGATGGCTTGCCAACAGGTCTGTTTTCATTTTTAGCAGAGGCGTTAGGTTGTGCATCTTGTTCATGGGTCTGCTCAACAACTTTTGAGTCGGGTAAAGGATTACTATGGGTGGTCGTAACAGAGGCCTGTGTAGATGAAGGGAACACTCTGGGATAGACTATGGTTTCCTTAATCACGGGTTTTTGAACCTCTATAGCATATGAGTTAGAGAAACCATTTCGGGTTAGGAACGAATCCCAGTCATTATTCTGTAACTTCAATTGATGTGCAAGCATAATTTTTACCAAACCGTGGTGGAAAAGTCTTGAATCCAAACATTTCTTCTTATACCTCTTAGCCATTTTATACAGGCTTCTCCACAGGTAATAAGGCATGTTTAATGGAAACCCTATGAAATTCATGAGCAAACACAAGTGATATAGAAAGACAAAACTAAAATGGCCTTCACACGTCATGAACTATTTCAACATTGTAAGAAAACCATGCCATGAGGTTTTCAATAGGGAAACTGGCATACCTTTGTCACAACCATTGATCTTTCGAGATGTAAAGAAAAGACTCCACGGAACCTCCTCGACCTTGGCATTCTTGAACCACTTTTTCCCACTTGCAGGAAGACCTGTTTCTTGACTTAAAAAGTCCTATGTGACTTCGAGTTGAATGTCCCCCACCTTGGCTCGACATCCATCAAATGAGAGGGTGAATTCCTAAGCGGTTTGAAGGTTAAAGCCTTGGATTTTCTCAAGGAAAACAAGCCAGTCGTGACCCTCAAGATCCTCCCTTGCATCATTGCACAAGAGCAAGGTATGAATGTCGTTGGGTTCAATCCTAACAACCGGGGCCATGGGAATTCGACAAGAAAACACCCAAACATAGTGCGTATGGAGGGTTTCTAAGAATAGACCAGAGGTATACTCCAAACCCGAAACTCATCAACAATCTATGGAAAATGAGCAGAAGATTCTCAAAGAAAAGATAGGTATTGTTTGAAATGAATGCGAGGGGTGTTGCAAAACTGAAGACTAAGCTTTGAAATGATGGGCTCACTGTGATCGGATTTCCACCTCCCACATAGTCCAAGCCATGACCAGGTGCATTAAAAATTTAAAATGATTGTGCAACAAGGTGGGTTAGGTTCTAAAGTTTAGGAGAAGGAAACTTATAAACCAAAGTCTAGTGACAAGGGAACATATGACGAAGAACCACACAAAAATATAATGATGTTTAAATTAAAAGGACCTTTGTTGATTCATATAACAATCCACAAGCATGCTTGACATTCAAGGAGGGAAACAAAGAGAATGAACTTCATAGAAAAGAACAAAGACTTTATTAACCAAAATGTTGAGCCATTTTCCTTTCATAAACTTTTAAATAGAGTGGTAATACAGTCATAAGTTTTAATGCTTCATTTTCATGATTTCAGTCATGAACAAAGCATGGAAACAAAAACACTAGGAATAACCGAAAACTTGCATTTGTTGTTTCAAAAAATTGCTTATGAAGAACAAAAAAATGTACGACCCCAGTTAGGAAGCTACATAGATTATTATTTGATATTTAAAAAGTTAAAAATAGGTTGGGCTACCAACACAGTCCATTAACAACTTGGAACATCTCAATGGATAACATCTGAAATGGCACCATAGCTGAGGAATAGAATTTGAAGATATATTTCATTGGGTATACGAAATTGTGAGATCTGATCTTTGATGGTGAACAAGACTCATACATATGGCTATTACAATTTCATCTAGGGACTCCATAGAAGGAAAATATGACATATACTAGAAGATACACTAGAAGTAACCTTGCTTCTTTTCAGGTTCCAGTATACTCAAATCCATAAAATCTTCTGACCTAGAGGAACATTAGAGAACACCATATCTCATCTTCTTCAGGTAACCCTAATTTAGGAACATCTCCTTTTGTTGTTCAAATAAGTATTAAATATATAGATCTAATTGATATACCTATAGGTTCACATTCTTCTTCAAATTTTCCCACAGAACCTTTGATAGATATGAAAATTCACCTCTAGAATTCTGTCAAAAAGTAAGTTCTTTCCTATGGCCATTCTTGAAAAACCTTGTTAATCTATCTTTTGAAGAAAATAAAATCATCTTGAAAAACCTTATGGTTATCTTAGGTGGAGTAAGAGTTGGGGGAAATAAACCTCACCATACACCTTTAAACCATTGGGTCACTACTAGATATGGCCCATTGAATTTTCCCCAACATGTGCATGATCTCCTAAAAAATTACTTGAATCTCCTACCCAAATACGATGGAGAAAAAAAACATTCCCCCAAAGAACAAATAGCTTCCTTTAAAGAATTAACAGACAATCTATTTGTGGAGCATGACAATGTCTTCATGAAGCTATTTTTCTAATATTTAGAGGGACATATTAGGAAATTGTTAAGAGAACTACATGTTGCTTCAATTGATAGCTGACAGGCTATGGAATCGACCTTTATGAGACAATGGGGTGAAAAAAGGGACCCTTTATACTACCTAACTGAATTTCGCTTTCTCAAGAAGAGAGATAATGAGCCTACTGTTGTTCTCAATAGAATATTTTACAAGCTCTATAACAATATCCCTAGACACATAAATCCCTCACAACCAACACACAAAGTTACATATGCTAGGGAATTCGATGTTTAATTTTCCATGGTGTTGTGGCAATGAAGATCCCCAACTTTGTTATAATGTAGAATAATGTAATAAGCATCGAAGGAAACATGATTGCATAAGGTAAAATGAAACTAAAACAAGATCAAGTAGAAAGGAAAAATATTAGATAATACTATGGTACCTCTTATCGAAATAAATATTCCCAAGAAGCTATGATGGAATAAATGTCCAAACTGATCAAGAAATTAACAAATAAGATGTCCAGGTTTGAGATGGAAAACAACAATGAAAAAAAATCACCTTAGGAAGGAGGTATTTGAAACTCTAATTAGTTCAAGATACCTTTTAGTCCACAACTAATGCGGAGGGAATGAAGAAATGGAGAACATCCCATTCAACCTCGCGTAAAGACAGAAATTACAACAACCTTGTTGAGGAATTCATGGATGAGGATTATATTGAATACATAAAAGAGGTACACCTACTTCAATATGAGAACAATTCCATGAATTTGACTCAAAATGACTATGAAAAGCATCTAAATCCTAGGAAATAAAATCCTAATAATGAACCAAACCAAGAAGTTTTGTCCTCTATTCAATATAGAATGTTTGTTAATGCATTACAGGCTGAAATGCACAAGAAATATGATCTTATACCTAGGAAAAAATTATATATTCAAGATAGTCATCCTCAACCTAAGAATCCTATCCCAAGTCGGCTGAAGGATAAAGAAAAATAAACCTCAGACTCTCCTAAGGACAATGAGGTTTTGAAACCTTCAAAAAGAGAAAAATAAATTAAATAATTTAAGGAATCAATTCTCCCTTTTAACATTGAAAAATAATTTTCCAAAATTAAGATCCATGTACCATTGGTGGAATTGGACAATAATCCATCATATCATAAACAAATTGAGAAATTCATACAAGGAAAGGGACCAAAAAATCCTCTTTATACCTTAAATGTGCAATATGAGTGCCCCACCATAGTTTTTTGGCCTTCGTATAGATGAAAAAGAAGAACATGTTCCACCTTTCTATGTAACATTAAATATTCATGAAAAAATGATGCACAATTGTATCCTTGATTATGGAGAATCATGTAATCTCATGCCTAAAGTAGTCATGGAAAATTTGGGATTGGAGATAACCAGGCCATATCACGACCTCTATTCTTTTGATTCCAGAAAAGTGAAGTGTGATGGGATGATCAAGGACATGGTGGTCACTTTTTCTCAGCTTCCTATTAAGAGCATTATGATGGACATATTGGTGGCTAATGTTTCTACAAATTATGGTATGTTCTAGTCTAGAACATGGGAGCGTAAGCTGGGAGGTACTATGCAAATGGATATCACATATACCATTTTACCAATATTTGGAGGTGAAAACATAAGGTTGTACTGAGAGATTTTTTTTTTCTATGTGGTTAGTGACAAGAACAACCCTATAAAACATCCCATTTAATATACCAATGAAGAACTCAACTATTTACTCCTTTCAATAAATGATGATTATAATGAATCACCAGTACCCATAGATCCATTTGTAAGCTATGTTACAAAGGTAGATGGTATATGGATTTATTTTTTTGATGGGGCATATTCAAAAGAAGGGGTTGGATTTGGTGAAGTGCACATTTCTCCCACCAACAGATAAATTCATTTTTCCTATAAACTAGAGTTTGAGTCCACCAATAATGTAGTTCAATATGAAGCCTTGATTCTAGGTTTGGAGGTAGAAATAAAGATTTAAATTACCAAGTTGGTGGAATTTGAAGATTCAGAACCAGTGGTGCAGGAAATCAAGGGTTTCTATCAAACAAAGCATCCTAGAATGAGGTAATACAGGAATTAGGTATGGGATATAATTGATAATTTTTATGAATATTTCAATATTTATGTTTCCTTAAGAGAGTTTAACAAGAAGGATGATTCCTTAGCAATAACATCCAGTACTTTCAAACCACCATACATTCTCCAGGTGAAATATGAAATTGAGATGAGGTATATACCATCCATCCCCGATAACATCAAATATTGGCAAGTTTTTGAAGATTACCAACAAATCAAAAAGTTCATGGAGGTGATAGATGGGTGTGAAAACACCCACATTTATTCACATGATGAAGAAGAGACTAAAAAAATTATTGGGAGAGAAATTGAATCTACCCATGAATTCAATGATTACATGGTTGAACATAAAGTTATACAACTCAACAAAAAAATTATTTCAAAAGGGTTGGTGCCTCTAGAGAAACTGTTTGATAGAAATGATGTACATGTTAAGCCAACAATCCTTCCCAAACATGACAACACCGAGGATTGAAATATAGGAACATAAGAGGAGCCCAAATACATAAAGTTGTCCAAAGCGATTCTTGTTGAGAATAAGACAAAACACATGCAATTGTTCAAAGAATACATGGATTTTTTTTCCTGGAAGTATGAGGACTTAAAGACTTATGATACCAATATCATACAACATAGAGTACCCCTCAAGCATAGTAATAATCCTTTCAGGAAGAAACTAAGGCAATTTAAACCTCTTATACTGCCTACTATTGAGAAGGAAGTAAGGAAATTACTATATGTTCAAATAATAATACCCCTCATGTATTTTGAATGGGTAGAAAATTAGGTTCTAGTGAGGAAAAAGAGTGGAGAAATAAGGCTCTGTGTGGATTTGAGGAACTTGAATAAATGTTTACCGAAGGACAACTACCCTTTTCCTAATATGGATCATATACTACAAAAAGTAGTGGGGGGAAAATGTCCATGATGGATGGTTTCTCAGGATAGAACCAAGTGGTAATGCATCTAGAGGACAGGGAGAACACAAGATTCACAACACCGTGGGTGACTTTCATGTATGACAAGATGAATTTTGGTTTGATAAATGAAAGGGAAGTATTTCAAGGAGATATGGATATATATTTTGTTTGAGAGAAAGACAAATTCATTGTTATATACCTTTATGACATGGATATATTATCAAAGAAAGTTGAAGATCACATCAAGCATTTAAGGCGTACCTTTGTGGAATGAACGAAATTGTTCTTGTATTTGAACCCAAAAAAGTCTTATTTTTCCATGAATAAAGGAAATATTTTGGACCATGTAGTATCCAAATAATGGGTGAAGGTAGATCCAGAAAGGGTGGAGGCAATTAATCAAATTGCCTTTCCTAGGAACACGAAAGAGATACAATCTTTCCTGGGTAGAATCAATTTTATGAGAAGGTTTGTCCCAAATTTTTCTAAAATGGTAGAACATATCACTAGCATGTTAAAGAAATATAATTAATTTAAATGGACTACTCAAGCTTAAGAGTCTTTTCAATAGATCAAAGAGGCATTGGGAGAGTCTCCAATTCTTGTTAGCCCAAATTATGATAAGGAGTTCTTCATTTTCTATTTTTACTGAGAACATACCATAGTTATTGTGTTGTTACAAAAAAATGAATAAAATAAAGAGTATATCATAGCCTTCTTCATTAGAGCCCTAAGATATGTTGAAATAAGATACAACAACCTAGATAAACAAGCTTAAGCCCTGGTTAAGGAATTGAAATTCTTTAGATATTATATATTGCACTCTAATATATTGACTTATGCACCCACCAATTCTATAAAATATATTTTCACACAGCCTGACAGTGAGGGGAGAAGGTGTAAATGGATTTCCAAATGTTAGGAGTATAATGTAGATATCAAGCCAACAAAACTGCTAAAAGGAAAAGGAATTTCCAAACTCCTAACTGAGTCCAATTGTATATATCTAGACATGAATTCACTGTCAAAAAGCATCGTGGCAATAGAACATGAAGGATATGAAACACAAGATTCATATTTGAAGGTAAGCCCTAAATTTTCCCAATATGGTTGGTATATGGATATCATTTTTTACATACATAACTTAAGTTTCACACTAGCATGGGACAAAGCCAAGGATATATCTATTAAGATTAAGGATGTGAAGTATTGAATATTAGGAGAATATATTTTAGAAGGATCCAAGAGGACTTTTTTTTAAATTGTCTCACTGAAGAAGAAACTGAAGGAATTTTCACTGAGTTTCAAAAGGGAGTATGTGGGGGTCATCCTGCTTGGATAACCACTGCATAAAAGGTCCTCAGATCTAGTTATTGTTGGCCCTCATTATTTTCTGATGTCAATTACATGGTTAGAGAATGTGTAGATTGCCAAATATTTGCAAGGAAGAAAAATTTGCAACCCCTCCCACGAAGATCTATCAAAGCTGAGACACATTTTCAACATTGGGGATTGGATTTCAATGGTTAAATCAATCCAAATTCAAGTGGTAAAAATAAGTGGATTCTAACAGCCAGATATTATTTCACCAAGTGGGTAGAGGCCATCCCATAAGGGAAACAAATGATACATTCATCATAAATTTCCTTGAGGATAATATCAAGGCCAAATTTGGGTGCCCAAGAA
>JZKD02S2236447.1:442297-453745 GCA_000966675.3 Picea glauca
ATCTCAGATCTATCACATTCATAGGAATAATTCACCCCAGGTTTGATTATTTTGTTATGCATATATTTGTTATGACATTATTTTGATCTTATGAACATATAGGTTGTATGTTGAAATTATGACCATCATATTAACCATTGATCAAAATTAATGTCAAGGTATTAGATTGATTAAAGTAGAGATTATAGAGTTTATTATCTAACTTAGATTTCTATCAAGAAATCATATTATCTCAGTACACAAGACAAGTTGAAGAGAATACTTTTCATCTTGAGTGAAGTAGACTCAAAAGAAAAGCAACAAAACTCATTCTTGAGGAAAAGACTCCAGGTTCCAGGTTTGATTGATTAAATTGACAAGATTCAAATTTGGACATGTCAAGTTTGATAACTACCTCATTACAAGTAAACACTATAGTTTAGATACCAATATTTGAAAAGTATTATACTTGGTATCATGTGAGCATTATTGAGTTTTATGTTGATTGTAATCATTTACCAGATATAACTAACATCTCCTCTAGGATAAACTCCTTGTACTGTTTCCTGGTTACCATGGATGAATGATTGATCACAACACTAGAAGAGTGTTTATCTCATTTCTTATTATTGTATTTCTTACTTTTAACCCTTGTTTCAGGCAGGTCACAAGAGATAGCTCTGAAGGAGCTACTGTGATGATTGTTCTCTCTATTGTTTTTATTATTATTATAAAGAGTATTATCCTTGACTATTGTGTCTCACTTGTTTTTCTTGTTCTAGGAAGGTCACAGGTGATAAGCCTGAGGAGGCTATAGTGATGCTTGTAGGAGGAAACATATTAGATGAGACATGAAGAAACCTATCAAAGTTGTATACATGAATGTATACATCCATGTACTAAATAAGATGAAGAAGAAGATACTTTTTAGATACAAAGTATCTCATATGGAGATTGATTGTAATGAGAAGAAGGCTCCAAATATGACCAAACATTAGAATAGAACTCAAAGTAGACTTGTTCAATGGATAATGTAGCCACCTTGACATGAAGCATAATTTGTTTGAAGTTTGAATCATCTTTTCATAGTAAGACTTGGTTATCAACACCAAGTATATCCTGCAGAGACTATGAAGTTTTTGTAGACACAGAAAAAATCAAGACACAGAGTAAGCCTGATCTCATAAAGGATTAGATGGGAAAAAGAGACATATTCCAGGACTAGAAGACATATGCCCTGAGTTGGGAATACTAGATAGTAGCTTTAGATACCTCTAGGAGACATGAAATATCCTGAGAAGATTCTCTTGTTTCAATGACACAGGAGGAAGCCACTTAAAAGGATTGGGATACGATTTTTTTTCTTGAAACCAGAAGGGAAGTCAGTGGTGACTTCCAAGATCGATCTAAACAGATCAAACATGCTGCATATGAAAGTATAAATATGTAAAAATCTTGATTTGTTTCCAAAGGATTCTCCTGGAAAGAGGGAGAAGACTATGATGAGACACTTGCTCCAGTAATCAGAAGAAGTATATATATAGAAAACATGATTCGTTAAAAGAAGTAGACACAATATGATATTTAGAGGCAGCATATATGAAAATCCCTATATTTAATATTGAGTTGTCTCTAGTTCCAGTTGGCGCAGTACATGAGTTGGGCCATGGAGACATGACTACAATAGAATATTGAGTTACCTCCAAAGAAAGAGGATAATCTACCCTTAGTGTCAATTATTAAGAAAATCTCAGTTTCATATGAAGTTGTTGTCGTGATAGAGTAGAGGAGTCAATCTCAGAGTTCAACAACCACGATGAGAATGGAGAAGCATTCCTAGCTTCAACGCAACTACAAGAGTAGAGTCCCGGTTCCAAAAGGAACAATTGCAGAAAAAGTAGAGGACACACTTTCAGGAAGTGAGATAGATAGTGCTTTGTAGAAAGAACATAGAGCTACCACATGGTTGTGCATATTAAGTTGCAGCTAAGAAAGTGTACCAAGTTGGTAAAATGTTATGTGAAAATTTGGTTTCGAAGTACATAACATGGAGACTCATGTCTGCAAGTTGAATCAAGCTCCAAGAGCTTGGAGAATAAAATCTCATCACAGATTGCAAAAGGAAGCTCGCTACATAATTTGAGATGAAATACCTAGGCCCGATGCATTATTTCTTAGGTCTTGAAGTTTGGCAGAGCCTAGAGAATATCTTCCTTAACCAAGGGAAGTATGCAATTGAAATACTGAAGAAGTTTGACATGTTGGAATGTAAAGCCATGGACACACCCATGGAGATGAATTTGAAGCTCATGGTTGATACTGCATCATAGTTAGTTCATGCTACTTTATACAGATAGATTATTGGTTCGTTGATGTATCTGAAAAATACCAAGATAAATATATGCTTTGTTGTGAAAACCTTGAGTTAGTATTTGGTTAATCCTAGACGTTTTCACCTTGTAGATTCAAAGCATATGATGAGATATCTTAAGGGTACGTTGGATTATGGTCTCTATTATACTTTAGATTGTGAATTCATATTGTATGGCTATACTGATTCATATTGGGTTGGGAGTGCTTTATATAGAAAAAGTGATTCATAATGTTGTTTCAGTTTGGGGTTAGCCATGACTTCATGGAAAAGTAGGAAGCATTCCAGTATTTCTCTCAGCATGGAAGAAGTAGAGTACATTGCAACATGTTCCACCAGTTGTGAATCCATATGGATTCAGAAGTTGTGACATGTCTATTCGATCTAGAGATGGAAGCTACCATGATTCTATGTGATAACTAGAGTTGCATAAATATGATTGAGAACTTGGTTTTCCATGATAAGATGTAGAACATAGAGATCAGGTATCACTACGTTCGTGAGATGGTGCAAAAGGGAGTTGTAAAGCTAAAATATGTTGTCACAGATGAGAAGGTTGTAGATGTGTTCACTAAGCCTATGTCTCATGTGAAGTTTGAGTACTTTTGAGACAATATTGATGCAGTGTGAAAGGACCTCCCTATCAAGGGGGAGTGATGTTGATGATACTATGGTATCCTAACCAACAACGGGTAGCTCGGTTATGATTTTATATCCTAGGGGATTGATCATCCCTGGAAAGATCTTGAAGTTCTAGTAAGAATAGTATGTCAAGGTACCTATGCATCTATATTCCAACAATGGAAAATAGTTGTATCTCAATTAAGATTTTATATCCTAGGGAATCTTATGATTCTTGGGAAGATACTGAAGGTCCGGTAAGGATAGTCTGTCAGAGTATCACGTGGTAGTTGAGTTAGTATTTTATATCCTAGGGAATCTTGTGATTCCTGGGTAGATCCTGAAGGTCTGGTAAGGACAATATTTCAGAGTACCATATATGTGGTTGTTGATGCACCTACCTCATTTTGTTTCCATTGATGTTGATGTTCTAGCTTCGCGTTGTTGATGTTGATGTTCCATCTTCATGTTGTTGATGTTGATGTTCAAGTTTCATGCCATTGATGTTGATGTTCCAACTTCATGTTGTTGATGATGTTGATGTTCTAGCTTCATGTTGTTGATGATGATGATGTTACTCCAACTCTCTGCCACAAATAATGATTATGTTCATTTTCTACTAGTTTTGATGATGAGAACAACTTCTGATGACCTATAGATATGACCGACATTGTTCTCAATGCTAATGGTGATGTTCCCTCCTCTTGATGTTGTATTAAGTCTAGTCAGTTGTTACTGATGTTGTCAGTAGAATACCCTTCTTGTTAAGGGGGTGTGTTGAAATATTGTAACTTCAAAGAATATTCTACCCAAGAGAGAGTTGAATAATATTATTATATTATATTTAATTAAGCCCTATTATCCCTTAGTAAAAGTTGACCCTATTGTGCCTTGAAAATTAATTATAATTTAAGAGTGTAAAGTGACAGGTCATCCCAGACCTAATTATAGGTTGGCCATAACACTATTTATAAAAGAGGCTAGTTCCTCACTTGGACACACACACATCAACTAGCTCTACAATGCGTAAGTCTTGAAGGAGAAACTGATGCAACTAGGGGTGACGTCAAGGAGGGTTTTTGGTATATCTCTTGGTATTTCATGGTCAAGTGGTGCACTAATCTTCCTAGTGAAGGAGTAGAGGAGGATCTTATGTTCAATATTTGTTCTATCTATACTGAGGAAGTTTTGTTAGGTTTTCTCCCCCATGAGGGTTTCCCAGGATAATCTGCTTGTCTCTATTGTTTTTGTGANAGCCTATGTCTCATGTGAAGTTTGAGTACTTTTGAGACAATATTGATGCAGTGTGAAAGGACCTCCCTATAAAGGGGGAGTGATGTTGATGATACTATGGTATCCTAACCAACAATGGGTATCTCGGTTATGATTTTATATCCTAGGGGATTGATCATCCTTGGACAGATCCTGAAGGTCTGGTAAGGATGGTATGTCAAAGTACCTATGCATCTATATTCCAACAATGGTAAATAGTTGTAGATCAATTAAGATTTTATATCCTAGGGAATCTTATGATTCTTGGGAAGATCCTGAAGGTCCGGTAAGGATAGTCTGTCAGAGTATCACGTGGTAGCTGAGTTAGTATTTTATATCCTAGGGAATCTTATGATTCCTGGGCAGATCCCGAAGGTCTGGTAAGGAAAATATTTCAAAGTACCACAGATGTGGTTGTTGACGCACCTGCCTCATTCTGTTTCCATTGATGTTGATGTTCTAGCTTCATGTTGTTGATGTTGATGTTCCATCTTCGTTTTGTTGATGTTGATGTTCTAGGTTCATGCCATTGATGTTGATGTTCCAACTTCATGTTGTTGATGATGTTGATGTTCTAGCTTCATGTTGTTGTTGATGATGATGTTGCTCCAACTCTCTTCCAGAAATAATGATTATGTTCATTTTCTACTAATTTTGATGATGAGAACAACTTCCGATGACCTATAGATATGACTGACATTATTCACTATGCTAATGGTGATGTTCCCTCCTTTTGATGTTATACTAAGTCTAGTCAGTTGTTATTGATGTTTTCAGTAGAATACCCTTCTAGTTAAAGGGGTGAGTTGAAATATTGTAACTTCGAAGAATATTCTACCCAAGAGAGAGTTGAAAAATATTATTATATTATATTTAATTAAGCCATATTATCCCTTAGTAAAAGTCGACCCTATTGTGCCTTGACAATTAATTATAATTTAAGAGTGTAAAGTGACAGGTCATCCCAGAACTAATTATAGGTTGGCCATAACACTATTTATAAAAGAGGCTAGTGCCTCACTTGGACACACACACACGAACTAGCTCTGCAGTGCATAAGTCTTGAAGGAGAAACTGATGCAACTGGGGGTGACGTCAAGGACGGTTTTGGGTATATATCTTGGTATTTCTTGGTCAAGTGGTGCACTAATATTCCCAGTGTAGGAGTAGAGGAGGATCTTATGTTAATTATTTGTTCTATCTATACTGAGGAAGTTTTGTTAGGTTTTCTCCCCCATGAGGGTTTCCCAGGATAATCTACTTGTCTCTATTGTTTTTGTGATTGTCTCTCTTTCAATGATCTTATTTATGCATCTAATGTGATAAATTATTGTAATAATAAATAAGAACCGTAATTTCTTCCACATAAGTAAAAATTCAACATTCATATGTCATACGTTCCACCCAACTAGAGACTTTGTTGTTCCAAATCTCAACAACATGGCACCCTCACGTTGGGGCTATGAATCCATAAGAATGATTCCTAGGATGACTCTAACACACAACCAACTATCAATATTTCATGTTTTTCCCAAACACACAACAAATATTGGTTTACAATCTCTCTTCCCCTTCAAATTGCAAAACACAAAGAAATTTACCCCTTTCTTTGCAATGCAGTCCCTCAGGTTGTTCGAGTTCTTTTCCAGGGCTCCAATGCTACTGGTTAGGAAATAACAATGTTGGAACTCCAAGGACTCCCAGCTATGGAAAATTTTATTTCAACTGCCATTATTATCATGCACAAAGTTTTATACTTGTATTTTCCACCATAGGTTGTGAAAGCATGTTATTAGATGGTACGAGTCTAGAATTACATAATTGAGTGAAATTCTCATAATTATTTCACAAGGAAATAATTATTTTGTCACAATTCATAATTATGAAATAAGAAATATTTCATAATTGATAATAAACTCATAATTGAGAATAAACTCATAACTGAAAATAAATTTCATATTGAGTTGGAAAAAGATGATAATTGAGCATGGAACTTAAGAAAAAATCTCATAATAGAGAAAAAGTTCATAATAGGTTGGCAAACACTCATAATTAAGAATGAAACTTGTGCATGACTTGTAAATTCTTCGTTCACATGCCATCAACCCTATATATGACTTGTAATTTCTTAGTTCACATGCTATCAAGATATCCATGACTTGTATCCACCTAATTCACATGTCATGAATCCTATGTACAATNCCATTGATGTTGATGTTCCAACTTCATGTTGTTGATGATGTTGATGTTCTAGCTTCATGTTGTTGATGATGATGATGTTACTCCAACTCTCTGCCACAAATAATGATTATGTTCATTTTCTACTAGTTTTGATGATGAGAACAACTTCTGATGACCTATAGATATGACCGACATTGTTCTCAATGCTAATGGTGATGTTCCCTCCTCTTGATGTTGTATTAAGTCTAGTCAGTTGTTACTGATGTTGTCAGTAGAATACCCTTCTTGTTAAGGGGGTGTGTTGAAATATTGTAACTTCAAAGAATATTCTACCCAAGAGAGAGTTGAATAATATTATTATATTATATTTAATTAAGCCCTATTATCCCTTAGTAAAAGTTGACCCTATTGTGCCTTGAAAATTAATTATAATTTAAGAGTGTAAAGTGACAGGTCATCCCAGACCTAATTATAGGTTGGCCATAACACTATTTATAAAAGAGGCTAGTTCCTCACTTGGACACACACACATCAACTAGCTCTACAATGCGTAAGTCTTGAAGGAGAAACTGATGCAACTAGGGGTGACGTCAAGGAGGGTTTTTGGTATATCTCTTGGTATTTCATGGTCAAGTGGTGCACTAATCTTCCTAGTGAAGGAGTAGAGGAGGATCTTATGTTCAATATTTGTTCTATCTATACTGAGGAAGTTTTGTTAGGTTTTCTCCCCCATGAGGGTTTCCCAGGATAATCTGCTTGTCTCTATTGTTTTTGTGATTGTCTCTCTTTCAATGATATTATTTATGCATCTAATGTGATAAATGATTGTAATAATAAATAAGAACCATAATTTCTATCCACATAAGTAAAACTTAAACATTCAGATGTCATACATTCCACCCAACTAGAGACTTTGTTGTTCCAAATCTCAACAACATGGCACCCTCAAGCTGGGGCTATGAATCCACAAGGATGATTTCTAGGACGACTCTAACACAAAACCGACTATCAATCTTTCATTTTTTTCCCAAATACGCAACAAATATTGGTTTACAATCTCTCTTCCCCTTCAAATTGCACAACACAAAGAAATTTACCCCTTTCTTTGCAATGCAGTCCCTCAGGCTGTTCGAGTTCTTTTCCAGGGCTCCAATGCTACTAGTTAGGAAATAACAATCTTGGAACTCCAAGGATTCCAAGCTATGGAAAATTTTATTTCAACTACCATTATTATCATGCACAAAGTGTTATACTTGCATTTTCCACCATAGGTTGTGAAAGCATGTTATTAGATGGTACGAGTCTAGAATTACATAATTGAGTGAAATTCTCATAATCATTTCACAAGGAAATAATTATTTTGTCACAATTCATAATTATGAAATAAGAATTATTTCATAATTGAGAATAAACTCATAATTGAGAATAAACTCATAATTGAAAATAAATTTCATAGTGAGTTGGGAAAAGATGATAATTGAGCATGGAACTTAAGAAAACATCTCATAATAGAGAAAAAGTTTGTAATAGGTTGGCAAACAGTCATAATTAAGAATGAAACTTGTGCATGACTTGTAAATTCTTCGTTCACACGCCATCAACCCTATATATGACTTGTAATTGCTTAGTTCACATGCTATCAAGATATCCATGACTTGTATCCACCTAATTCACATGTCATGAATCCTATGTACAATCTCTTCTAAAATACTATAAGAAGAGGCCAAACCAAGGAGATGGGGGGAAGATTTTTGAGGGTGGTTATGTTGTCAGAATATAGAGAGAAGATGAAGAGGCTAAGGAAGAGAATCAGGATATTGGGACTAAGAGGAAGCATCAACAACCAATGTATGATTTTGATGTATTTTTCTTACATTCATTAATGGATCATTGGTTTTCCTCCATATTATTTGTGTTTAATGCATGANCCATTGATGTTGATGTTCCAACTTCATGTTGTTGATGATGTTGATGTTCTAGCTTCATGTTGTTGATGATGATGATGTTACTCCAACTCTCTGCCACAAATAATGATTATGTTCATTTTCTACTAGTTTTGATGATGAGAACAACTTCTGATGACCTATAGATATGACCGACATTGTTCTCAATGCTAATGGTGATGTTCCCTCCTCTTGATGTTGTATTAAGTCTAGTCAGTTGTTACTGATGTTGTCAGTAGAATACCCTTCTTGTTAAGGGGGTGTGTTGAAATATTGTAACTTCAAAGAATATTCTACCCAAGAGAGAGTTGAATAATATTATTATATTATATTTAATTAAGCCCTATTATCCCTTAGTAAAAGTTGACCCTATTGTGCCTTGAAAATTAATTATAATTTAAGAGTGTAAAGTGACAGGTCATCCCAGACCTAATTATAGGTTGGCCATAACACTATTTATAAAAGAGGCTAGTTCCTCACTTGGACACACACACATCAACTAGCTCTACAATGCGTAAGTCTTGAAGGAGAAACTGATGCAACTAGGGGTGACGTCAAGGAGGGTTTTTGGTATATCTCTTGGTATTTCATGGTCAAGTGGTGCACTAATCTTCCTAGTGAAGGAGTAGAGGAGGATCTTATGTTCAATATTTGTTCTATCTATACTGAGGAAGTTTTGTTAGGTTTTCTCCCCCATGAGGGTTTCCCAGGATAATCTGCTTGTCTCTATTGTTTTTGTGACTGTCTCTCTTTCAATGATCTTATTTATGCATCTAATGTGATAAATGATTGTAATAATAAATAAGAACCATAATTTCTATCCATATAAGTAAAACTTCAACATTTAGATGTCATACGTTCCACCCAACTAGAGACTTTGTTGTTCCAAATCTCAACAACATGGCACCCTCAAGCTGGGGCTATGAATCCACAAGGATGATTCCTATGACGACTCTAACACACAACCGACTATCAATATTTCATGTTTTTCCCAAATACGCAACAAATATTGGTTTACAATCTCTCTTCCCCTTCAAATTGCACAAAACAAAGAAATTTACCCCTTTCTTTGCAATGCAGTCCCTCAGGTTGTTCAAGTTCTTTTCCAGGGCTCCAATGCTACTAGTTAAGAAATAACAATCTTGGAACTCCAAGGATTCCAAGCTATGGAAAATTTTATTTCAACTACCATTATTATCATGCACAAAGTGTTATACTTGTATTTTCCACCATAGGTTGTGAAAGCATGTTATTAGATGGTACGAGTCTAGAATTACATAATTGAGTGAAATTCTCATAATTATTTCACAAGGAAATAATTATTTTGTCACAATTCATAATTATGAAATAAGAATTATTTCATAATTGATAATAAACTCATAATTGAGAATAAACTCATAATTGAAAATAAATTTCATAGTGAGTTGGGAAAAGATGATAATTGAGCATGGAACTTAAGAAAACATCTCATAATAGAGAAAAAGTTCGTAATAGGTTGGCAAACACTCATAATTAAGAATGAAACTTGTGCATGACTTGTAAATTATTCGTTCACATGCCATCAACCCTATATATGACTTGTAATTTCTTAGTTCACATGCTATCAAGATATCCATGACTTGTATCCACCTAATTCACATGTCATGAATCCTATGTACAATCTCTTCTAAAATACTATAAGAAGAGGCCAAACCAAGGATATGGGGGGAAGAGTTTTGAGGGTGGTTATGTTGTCAGAATAGAGAGAGAAGATGAAGAGGCTAAGGAAGAGAATCTGGATATTGGGACTAAGAGGAAGCATCAACAACCAATGTATGATTTTGATGTATTTTTCTTACATTCATTAATGGATCATTGGTTTTCCTCCATATTATTTGTGTTTAATGCATGAGTAATTTAGATATGATATTATAAGAAATAGATCTAGTGAATTTGGTTTCCTACCACTAGAAGGATAGTATATAGGTGGTTGTTTGGATCCTTATGTGTAGGAAGAAAGATTGCATGAGATGTAGCTAGATCTCAGGCGCTGCAATATCCAGGGTATGCTACGAAAAACCTCAGTCTAAAAGGTAAGATCCATCTCTTTTTTGGTTGAAAGGAAATGATTTACTTGTATCCAAAAAACCATATCAATACACCCATTGTCTATTTAGGATCAAGGTAATATCCTTGGGAGATATTACTTTTCATCAGTAAGATCTCCCTAGGATCTACCCTTAATCCTAGACAAAAGAGGGGTGGATTCCTATGGTTTTCTAGATACAAGTAAATTCTTTCCTTTCAGCCAAAAAGGATATGGATATTACCTTTTATATTGACGATTTTCCTAGCATGCCTTAGATATTGTAGCTCCTGAGATATAGCTACAACTCTTGCAATATTTCTTCCTACACATAAGGATCCAAACAACGACCTATCTACTATCCTTCTAGTGTTAGGAAACCAAATTCACTAGATCTATCTAGATCTATTGTTTATAAGATCATATCTAAATTACTCATGCATAAAACAAAAATAATTTGGAAGAAAACCAATGATCCATTAATGAATGCAAGATAAATACATCAAACTCATAACTTGGTTTTTGATGCTTTCTCTTAGTCCCAATCTCCCGATGCTCTTCCTTAGCCTCTTGATCTTCTCTTTATATTATGACAACATAACCACYCTCAAAACTCTTCYGCCCATCTCCTTGGTTTGGCCTCTTCTTATAGTATTTTAGAAGAGATTGTAGATAGGATTCATGACATGTGAATTAGGTGGATASAAGTCATGGATAGGTGGATAGAAGTCATGGATATATTTATAGCATGTGAACTAAGAAATTACAAGTCATAGATAGTCTTGATGGCATGCGAACTAAGAAATTACAAGTCATGCACAAGTTTCATGCTTAATTATGAACATTTGCCAACATATTATGAAATTTTTTTCTATTATGAGTTTTTTTCTCAAGTTCCATGCTCAATTATGAGCTTTTTCCAACTCACTATGAACTTTATTTTCAATCATGAGTTTATTCTCAATTATTAAATAATTCTTATTTCATAATTATGAATTGTGACAAAATAATTATTT
>JZKD02S2236448.1:10500-23484 GCA_000966675.3 Picea glauca
AGCACCTTTCTTCAGCACATATATTTTTACATATATATATTAAATACATATACATATATCCATCTATATAGTAATGTACATTTAGTATTTGAGTCCTAACTTTCCCTTTTAATATTTGATTCTTCATGCTTGCGCGTGAGTCTATATCATTGACTTTGTGATAATAGAACACCTACCAAAAATGAATGTAACATCGAGAGTTATACCCTTAGTGTAAAACACATAACATATCATAGGTTAGTAATACCATTTGACAATGTTCGACTCATTTAAATGGATTTTTATTTTTGAATTCAGTCGTGGTTAAAGCTATTTTAGTCAGTCAACTTTAAAGGTTTAATTAAGGAAAATCCCACAAAAAAGAAACCATGTTCAACTAAATCTTAAATAAGATTTGTCTCACCAATAGATTTAATTGAACGGTAATCTAACTGAAACGAAAACAGTTAGAGATTAACTAGTCCCAACTGGACAGTCATGAAGTGACTATCATTGATTTCATTTTTCTGTTGATATGGGAAGGAGGTGTACTTGTCAAAGAGGAGTTAAGGTTCTACTGATGTGAATTAATGGGGGTCCTATAAGTGCCAGTCTTGATGGACCTTCCACCTGACCTTCCTCAAATCCCTTCATGCCAACCCTGCCCTAGCACATGGATCGACCAACCCCATACCTTTAGTGTTTACTCTGCATGGTACATGCTCCTCTTAGGGTTAGGAAGGTATTTATTTTTCATTGTGAACTCTGAAAATGGCTCTGTGTTTTGTTTCCTCAACGTGGAAGGGATATCGTCTTGGAGGTCATTGCTTGGTGGAATAGACAACATCAACCGTCTTCCTGGTAAGTTTTTAAGAGGTTATCATGTTTAAAAAAAAAATAATAATAGAGTTTCGTAGGTTCATTATGGTGAAATCCATTAGCATTCTGTAATTCTTATTTTGATTTTTAATTTACATCTTCTCCCCATCAAAATTTCTTGAAGTCCTTCGGGATTCTTCCTGTTCGGTAACAAACCTAGGTTACTAAGTTCTTTCTATCTAGGTCCTCCCAAAGGTTACAACACTCCATCTTCTTATTCCAATTCAGGATCATTTCCTACGTAGTTCCCTTTTTTGTTTTTTTACACAGTTTGCAACTTAGGGTTTCGTTGTATCCTGGTATCATTCTTCTTTTCTTCCTTAACTTGTTGTTGCATGTCGCGGTCTGATATTGAATACTTGCGAGGTTCTTGTTGGATTTGACTTTATACCCTATGTGTAACACTTTAGATCGTTGTTTGTTATTTTTACTTCGCGAAGGTGGAGTCCACCCTTCGGCACGTCGCTCAGACTCTTAGCTTACGAATAAAACTGTTTCTTTAAGGACTAAAGTATTCTTGTCTGGTATAACAAAATGTGTCTAGTGCACTCTCGAACAGTTCATAGAAAATTTCCCCACAATATGTAAAGATTTGAGTTGAATTTAATTTTGTCTCTTAAAGTCTCTTTCTTCATCTGCGAGTGGTGTACACTAATTGAATTCTGGTAAAAGTTTTAGCGAGAAGGTTACCTCTATTTATCGTTGACTTAGAGTACCCTCTGTAGGGTATATGTAGTCAATTTTTTGTATAGTGTTTCCCTTTGCTCTTCAAAATGTTCGCATGATAAGTTTGTATGAAATGTGTAGTTTAAATCTTAGCACTATTGTAATTTCGTTTCGAAAGCAGTTGATAAATATATATGATGTTTATATCAATGATGGTACCCTATTTTTGTGAGGGTACCCATAAGTATTTCCATGGATCATTCTCCCCTCATCCTGAAATGTCTATACAACTGGAACACAACAACAAGAGGACTATGGGACTTCAATTCCTAAGTTAAGTACCACTATGGCACAGCTATTACTATCAATTTATCAATCAATTAGGTTCGAAAGACTTACTTTGTATTTTACTAATGTTTTACCATGGAAAATAATTGCAGAGCTTTTGACCACACAAGGTACCGATGTCGGCCCCTACCTGTCGTGCAAAATGTATTCGGGTTTCATGTATAGTGACTCTCAAGCTAGCTTCCAAATTATAGAATATGGAGACTATGGTTCTATCACAAATTTTATCGTTATTAAGTAAATTTCTCTTTGCACCATTTTTATGTATCGGTTGATTAAGGGTTAAACCCTAGTTTTATGTTGACACTTCCGTACTTGGAAAAGAACGCAAATCTTGCACCTAGTTGGATTTGTAAAAAATAACTTTAAAAGGGTTAAATCCCCGACCATTTCTTTCCTGTTTCCGTGTGAAGTCAGAAAATACTAGAGTAGCGAATTTCACTCCCAGCTATACAATGTTATGGTTCTTTGTAATATATAGACAATCATTCTTTTTCTTAATAAGTAATACAGTCATTATATATTGAGCTTTTATTCAGTTGTGAATATTTATAAAGAGTAAATGAGCTTTGCACTTCTATTTTATGAGTTCATCATATTTCTTTCCATTTCCAAACTGGTTTGTATTATAGAGCTTGATTCATTTCCTGGAATATTCTGTCTGTCTTTCTAGAAATTCTCTTATTACTAATTATATAGTCATTTCCATTATAATTTCTGAACTAGTTCTATATTACAAATTTTGATTCATTTCTTAGAATATTCTGTCTATCTTTCCAGAATTTCCTTATTACTAGTTAAATAGTCATTTCTATTATAATTTCCATGCATGGTAGTATAGTAGTGTTTATAAAGTCTTTATAGCCTAGAACCGTAATTATGTGAGCATGAAGGGCTTGAATCTACTATAAGTATGTTTTTGTATTCACACTTTCCGATTTCATTCATCATTATTATGTATTTACAACTATACATAGGTAGACGTGTTCCAAGTATAAATTTAACACTGGTAGAAGTTTAACCTATGTCTATTTCCATCCGTTCGTAATTCAACTTATTGAAAGTTACATAAATACAAACAGGCAAACTTATTTGAGCATAGATTTATGTCTAGTAGGGATCTATCTATTGTTTTTTCCATCTATTTGTAATCTAATTCGTAGTAAGAATTCACAATGATGATACTAGATATATCTATATAAAGACCCTCTTTTAATCAATATAACGATTCTTGAGTTAGAAATAATTTCAATAGAAATAATTCACCCAACAACGTATACATGTATTATGTTCGTCATTTTAGCATAAATCGACATCTATAACCAGAAGAAAGGTAGAGGAACATATCTGAATTGGTTCGCTGAAAATCAAAAGGAACAACCACATTCCTCCCAACCTTAGAACATGGCATCCAAATCACTTGTCATGTTCACCCCCTAGCCTGACGATGAATCCATGAGGGCTAGCTTGGAACTCCTCCTCAACAATTTCGTTCCACTCTAGAAATATTCTCCTTGCCTCACACTTAGCAAGTAGTGTTCATAACAACAAGAAAATAGTGATATTTTCCCCCAGCATACTAGGCAACGTCCTGCCTCTTCACATATGCTATATATCCAAAAAATATTTTTTCCTAGGTCGTTTCCCTCCCTTGGGAATTTTCGCAGCTTTCCAAATCCCAGGGGCTAACAATGGCCAAATTCCTAATTTTCCACTTGTAACAATCAGCCTTGAGGTAGTTCCAACATGTTCCCCACTGATGGAGTCATGCTCAGCTGATTTTAACATGGTTGTTCCATTTGTCCTCCTGAAATAATTATAAAATATTTGTTTTGATACAAGTGTCATAGTCAAGTAGTTAGTTGAGTCAGATCCGATCTCTTCTCGATAGTCAAAATCATTAATTACAATTTACCAAATTCGAATTTCAGAATTGCCATAAATGGCAAAAAAATTCCAAATTCAAATTTACCAAAAATGGAATAATTTTCCTAACACTCACAACTTTCCAAATCCCAGGGGATGACAATGGCCAAATTNAGCACCTTTCTTCAGCACATATATTTTTACATATATATATTAAATACATATACATATATCCATCTATATAGTAATGTACATTTAGTATTTGAGTCCTAACTTTCCCTTTTAATATTTGATTCTTCATGCTTGCGCGTGAGTCTATATCATTGACTTTGTGATAATAGAACACCTACCAAAAATGAATGTAACATCGAGAGTTATACCCTTAGTGTAAAACACATAACATATCATAGGTTAGTAATACCATTTGACAATGTTCGACTCATTTAAATGGATTTTTATTTTTGAATTCAGTCGTGGTTAAAGCTATTTTAGTCAGTCAACTTTAAAGGTTTAATTAAGGAAAATCCCACAAAAAAGAAACCATGTTCAACTAAATCTTAAATAAGATTTGTCTCACCAATAGATTTAATTGAACGGTAATCTAACTGAAACGAAAACAGTTAGAGATTAACTAGTCCCAACTGGACAGTCATGAAGTGACTATCATTGATTTCATTTTTCTGTTGATATGGGAAGGAGGTGTACTTGTCAAAGAGGAGTTAAGGTTCTACTGATGTGAATTAATGGGGGTCCTATAAGTGCCAGTCTTGATGGACCTTCCACCTGACCTTCCTCAAATCCCTTCATGCCAACCCTGCCCTAGCACATGGATCGACCAACCCCATACCTTTAGTGTTTACTCTGCATGGTACATGCTCCTCTTAGGGTTAGGAAGGTATTTATTTTTCATTGTGAACTCTGAAAATGGCTCTGTGTTTTGTTTCCTCAACGTGGAAGGGATATCGTCTTGGAGGTCATTGCTTGGTGGAATAGACAACATCAACCGTCTTCCTGGTAAGTTTTTAAGAGGTTATCATGTTTAAAAAAAAAATAATAATAGAGTTTCGTAGGTTCATTATGGTGAAATCCATTAGCATTCTGTAATTCTTATTTTGATTTTTAATTTACATCTTCTCCCCATCAAAATTTCTTGAAGTCCTTCGGGATTCTTCCTGTTCGGTAACAAACCTAGGTTACTAAGTTCTTTCTATCTAGGTCCTCCCAAAGGTTACAACACTCCATCTTCTTATTCCAATTCAGGATCATTTCCTACGTAGTTCCCTTTTTTGTTTTTTTACACAGTTTGCAACTTAGGGTTTCGTTGTATCCTGGTATCATTCTTCTTTTCTTCCTTAACTTGTTGTTGCATGTCGCGGTCTGATATTGAATACTTGCGAGGTTCTTGTTGGATTTGACTTTATACCCTATGTGTAACACTTTAGATCGTTGTTTGTTATTTTTACTTCGCGAAGGTGGAGTCCACCCTTCGGCACGTCGCTCAGACTCTTAGCTTACGAATAAAACTGTTTCTTTAAGGACTAAAGTATTCTTGTCTGGTATAACAAAATGTGTCTAGTGCACTCTCGAACAGTTCATAGAAAATTTCCCCACAATATGTAAAGATTTGAGTTGAATTTAATTTTGTCTCTTAAAGTCTCTTTCTTCATCTGCGAGTGGTGTACACTAATTGAATTCTGGTAAAAGTTTTAGCGAGAAGGTTACCTCTATTTATCGTTGACTTAGAGTACCCTCTGTAGGGTATATGTAGTCAATTTTTTGTATAGTGTTTCCCTTTGCTCTTCAAAATGTTCGCATGATAAGTTTGTATGAAATGTGTAGTTTAAATCTTAGCACTATTGTAATTTCGTTTCGAAAGCAGTTGATAAATATATATGATGTTTATATCAATGATGGTACCCTATTTTTGTGAGGGTACCCATAAGTATTTCCATGGATCATTCTCCCCTCATCCTGAAATGTCTATACAACTGGAACACAACAACAAGAGGACTATGGGACTTCAATTCCTAAGTTAAGTACCACTATGGCACAGCTATTACTATCAATTTATCAATCAATTAGGTTCGAAAGACTTACTTTGTATTTTACTAATGTTTTACCATGGAAAATAATTGCAGAGCTTTTGACCACACAAGGTACCGATGTCGGCCCCTACCTGTCGTGCAAAATGTATTCGGGTTTCATGTATAGTGACTCTCAAGCTAGCTTCCAAATTATAGAATATGGAGACTATGGTTCTATCACAAATTTTATCGTTATTAAGTAAATTTCTCTTTGCACCATTTTTATGTATCGGTTGATTAAGGGTTAAACCCTAGTTTTATGTTGACACTTCCGTACTTGGAAAAGAACGCAAATCTTGCACCTAGTTGGATTTGTAAAAAATAACTTTAAAAGGGTTAAATCCCCGACCATTTCTTTCCTGTTTCCGTGTGAAGTCAGAAAATACTAGAGTAGCGAATTTCACTCCCAGCTATACAATGTTATGGTTCTTTGTAATATATAGACAATCATTCTTTTTCTTAATAAGTAATACAGTCATTATATATTGAGCTTTTATTCAGTTGTGAATATTTATAAAGAGTAAATGAGCTTTGCACTTCTATTTTATGAGTTCATCATATTTCTTTCCATTTCCAAACTGGTTTGTATTATAGAGCTTGATTCATTTCCTGGAATATTCTGTCTGTCTTTCTAGAAATTCTCTTATTACTAATTATATAGTCATTTCCATTATAATTTCTGAACTAGTTCTATATTACAAATTTTGATTCATTTCTTAGAATATTCTGTCTATCTTTCCAGAATTTCCTTATTACTAGTTAAATAGTCATTTCTATTATAATTTCCATGCATGGTAGTATAGTAGTGTTTATAAAGTCTTTATAGCCTAGAACCGTAATTATGTGAGCATGAAGGGCTTGAATCTACTATAAGTATGTTTTTGTATTCACACTTTCCGATTTCATTCATCATTATTATGTATTTACAACTATACATAGGTAGACGTGTTCCAAGTATAAATTTAACACTGGTAGAAGTTTAACCTATGTCTATTTCCATCCGTTCGTAATTCAACTTATTGAAAGTTACATAAATACAAACAGGCAAACTTATTTGAGCATAGATTTATGTCTAGTAGGGATCTATCTATTGTTTTTTCCATCTATTTGTAATCTAATTCGTAGTAAGAATTCACAATGATGATACTAGATATATCTATATAAATACCCTCTTTTAATCAATAGAACGATTCTTGAGTTAGAAATAATTTCAATAGAAATAATTCACCCAACAACGTATACATGTATTATGTTCTTCATTTTAGCATAAATGGACATCTATAACCAGAAGAAAGGTAGAGGAACATATCTGAATTGGTTCGCTGAAAATCAAAAGGAACAACCACATTCCTCCCAACCTTAGAACATGGCATCCAAATCACTTGTCCTGTTCACCCCCTAGCTTGACAATGAATCCATGAGGGCTATCTTGGAACTCCTCCTCAACAATTTCGTTCCACTCTAGAAATCTTCTCCTTGCCTCACACTTAGCAAGTAGTGTTCATAACAACAAGAAAATAGTGATATTTTCCCCCAGCATACTAGGCAACGTCCTGCCTCCTCACATATGCTATATATCCAAAAAATATTTTTGCCTAGGTCTTTTCCCTCCCTTGGGAATTTTCGCAACTTTCCAAATCCCAGGGGCTAACAATGGCCAAATTCCTAATTTTCCACTTGTAACAATCAACCCTGAGGTAGTTCCAACATGTTCCCCACTCATGGAGTCATGCTCAGTTGATTTTAACATGGTTGTTCCATTTGTCCTCCTGAAATAATTATAAAATATTTGGTTTGATACAAGTGTCATAGTCAAGTAGTTAGTTGAGTCAGATCCGATGTCTTCCCAATAGTCAAAATCATTAATTACAATTTACCAAATTCGAATTTCAGAATTTCCATAAATGGCAAAAAAATTCCAAATTCAAATTTGCCAAAAATGGAATAATTTTCCTAACACTCACAACTTTCCAAATCCCAGGGGCTGACAATGGTCAAA
Source organism: Picea glauca (assembly GCA_000966675.3). NCBI lineage: Eukaryota > Viridiplantae > Streptophyta > Pinopsida > Pinales > Pinaceae > Picea > Picea glauca. The sequence goes on from JZKD02S2236448.1 coordinate 18,322, forward strand.
TTCATGATTTTCCACTTGTAACAATCAGCCCTGAGGTAGTTCCAACATGTTCCCCACTCATGGACTCATGCTCAACTGATTTTAACATGGTTGTTCCATTTGTCCTCTTGAAATAATTATAAAATATTTGGTTTGATACAAGTTTCATAGTCAAGTAGTTAGTTGAGTCAGATCCGATCTCTACCCAAAAGTCAAAGTCATTAATTACAATTTACCAAATTTGAATTTCAGAATTTCCATAAATGGCAAAAAATTTCCAAATTTGAATTTACCAAAAATGAAATAATTTTCCTAACAAATTTCAAATTCAAAGTTAATTTATTTTTGGGGATGTCAAAAAAGATTCACATGGTTATCCATTCTGGATAGGAAAGGTTATAAATATCAAGAAAGAAAATGATGATGTTATTGCAATTGAAGTGCATTGGTATGCAACAAGTACACACCCATTCAATGGTCTGTACAAGCCAAAGATGGTGGTTGATAAACATGTCAATAGAAAGAGAAAAATAAAGGGTCAAAATACAACTTGTCATCGCATTGATCTCTTAAAATTAGATGTTGTTGAAATACTTGTTTATGACTTCAATTTGACAAAGAGAGGAATTCTTCGCTCCAAGACAACAAAGATTATCAAGAGTTTGTTGCCACAAGAAATAAATGCAAGATGGGAGTCTGTTGAACCTAGTCATAGATCTAAAAGGAATTTGACATCTCAAATTTTGGGCATGCATCTAGACTCCTATGGTGCATTCATCGACAATAGAGAAGAGTATGGATCATCTACATCTTCATCCAAAAATTCATCTGAAGACAATGTAGACTCTGATGGTGTTTCAGAAACCATGAGTCAATCTAAATAAGTGTATGAAACATTTTATGCATTTTTTATCCATATGATGTTTGTATGGTAAGTAAAAATGAGCATTGAACTTACATATGATCTTTCATGAAGTTAGGAATATTTTGTTATGTTTTATGAATGATATGTTTTTTATTATGGATAATATAATAAAATGTCTTAGCTCATATGTTTTGAATATGGTCAATATAACAATAGTTTTAAGAAATTATTTATGTTTCATTCAATGTAACTTGGTTTACTTTTTTACTATTATAAGTAAAAAATTATTAAAAACTGACATTGAATTTTTAAAGTATATTGTGATATTTTCATGGCATTATGTATTACCTTGTGCCTTGTGTTATAATAAGATTTAAAAAGTAAACATTTAAGGGTTGATTTTATGATTTTGTTTGCAATAATGATGAGTTCTTTTACCACATTATAAAAATGTGTCATTTTCATACCCCAATTTTAGAATGGGTGCTACCAGTAGCATTACTTTTCAATTTGATGGTTGATTTTGAGGTTTTGTTTTTAATGGTACCAAGTGATAAAAATACAATTTTAAATGATCTCAAAATTTAACGTTTTGAAAAGAAAAAAAAATTGAAAAACATCTTTTTTTTAGGTGATGATTTTAAGGTTTTTCTAAGCTATTGTCTAAGTTTTGAAGGCCATGTTTGAAAAATGTTGTAATTTTGACCTCGTTTAAAAAATGGTGCTACTAGTAGCACCACTTTTTCATTTGGGGGTTGATTTTGATGTTTTTTATGCAAAAATATGGGTTTTTTGGGCCAGAGTTCTCGTTTTGAGGTCACAATTATCATTAAGTCAGTAACTATGTTGAGAGTGGAGGAGAGAGAGGGAGGGGGATACAATGAGATATAAATGGAGGGGGGTACATAGTGAGGAGGATAGAGGAGTACATTCAAGTGAGAGAGGGGGGGAGAGGGAGATAAGGGAATGGAGGGAAAGAGACAACAAGAGTATAATAGATCTTGGGAGTAATATTGAGAGATAGAGGGACAAGGTAGAGAGGGAGGGAGGAGGGAAAGAAGAGGGGGGATGGAGAGTTCAAGAAATATCATAAGAGAGGTCAAGATTGAGATGGATATAGATAGAAAAGGAGTTAGAATGAGAAAGAGATAAAGAGGGGTAGAGAGAGAGAGAGAGAGTGAGAGTTAGAATAACAACTAGGAGAGAGAGAGAGTGAGAGTTAGAAAAACAACTAGGAGAGAGAGAGAGGGGGGGGGGGTATATGGGTAGGGATGGACAAAGAAAGAGAGAGAGAGAGAGAGAGAGAGAGAGAGAGAGAGAGGAGATAATAGTGTGAGGCATGGTGAGGGAAGTTCTAGTTCTAGGTCATGATCTAATTCTAGGTCTAGGTCTAGGTATTTCCATGTCTTGCCATGTCTAGGTCAAGGACATGTCTTGCCTTATCATGTGTTTTCTTTCAATGTACCAAACTTGCTAGTGTGTGAGTGTGTAAGAGGGAGAGAGAGGAAGAGAAAGAGGAGAAATAGAGAGAGAGTGTATGAGAGTGTGTGAGGGAGAGAGAGGACGACATAGAGGGTGGTTAGAAAGTGTGTGTGTGAGAGTGTGGGAGGGAGAGAGAAGAAGGAATATAGGCTGGATAGAAAGATAGTGTATATAGGGTGGCTAGAAAGAGAGTGTATGAGAATGTGGGAGGGAGATGGAGGAAGACATAAAAGGGAGGTATATAGGGAGTGTGTGAGAGGGAGAGAGGGAGAGAGAGAGGAAGAAAAAGATGGGGGAAGAGAGAGGGAGAGATAGAGGAAGAAAAATATGGGGGAAGAGAGAGGGAGAGATAGAGGATATATATATATATATATAGAGAGAGAGAGAGAGAGCGAGAGTGAGAAAAGAAAAGAGGATGGATAGAGAGAGAGAGAGAGAGGGAGAGAGAGGGAGACAGAGACCGGAGGGAAGAGAAAGAGTGGGAGGAAGGGGAGGAGAAAGAGGAAGATAGAAAAAGAATATACAGAGAGAAATAGGGGCAAAGAGAGAGTGAGATAGAGAAGAGAAGTATGGAGAGAGAGAGAGAGAGAGAGAGAGAGAGAGAGAGAGATGACAAGGAAAGGTCTAGGACTAGGTATTTGCATGCCTCACAATGTTTAGGTCTTGCCATGTATAGGTCTTACTATGTATAGGAGTGTAGGAGGTTTTAGCACCATGATTTTCATAGCTAGAGTTAGAGGTTTTTCTAAAGTTTTCAAGGTCATGCCATGATTTTGGGAAATTCAAGGCATTCCTAGATGAGTCATAGTTAATGTGTCAGGTTTTTGAGGTCAGTAATCAAATAAAGAATGAATTGCAATGTCAGTAAGGGGTCTAGCCATAAGTTGGTTTAAAGGGTGTATTATCTATTTCATAAAACACCAGCATAAAAAGAAAATATTCAAGAGTGTAAATTCCATCATGTTCAATTTGTAATGGTCCACTTTCCTAAGTATTGAATCACATAAGTGGGAAATTATGTGCTAAGGTCGAGTTATAGGTTAGGGTGAATGTCATGTCAAAAGTTATTATGGTTCATCATCACATTTCATGAGGATAGAGAAGGAACAATCATTACACTCCATGTCATTTGTACCATTGCAAACTTCAAAAGTGTACTCATTGTGCAAGTTCGTTGCGCAAATCCTTAACTTTCCTTAAAACATCTTATCACTATGGATAACCACTTCCCTTTTCAAAATTTCATCCCTTATCCATTCGAGCATGAATATTGGCCACCTTTTGCTTGTCTCCATCGCCTCCAAGACCTGTGCATCGTCCATAGTCTCTCCAACAAGCTCCAAATGTCTATGCTATGCAAACTCCAATTGCTACGCAATATTGTGTGCTTCCAGTTTCTACAAAAACCCTGTGTGTTGATATTCGCTACAAAAACCTTTCACTTTGTTTTTTGTTGTGCATTCTCCATTTGTTTCAATCATTGTTCAAGAGACTTTCTTGGATCCCATTGCAAGTTATCCTATGAAACGAATTTAATTTTCTCATAACTAGCTTTATCTCATTTCAGCTAAACCCTATCCATCCTTATTGCTACACCGAGTTTCTTGCTATTGTTCGTTGTTGTGCCGAGATTTTTGTTGTTATTCCTACACACTGCCCAAAAGTCACTTTTCTAATTTGTTGCAAAGAGGTTATTTATCTCGTTTTCTATGCAAAAGTTATTGTCCCATTTTCACTGTGCAGAGGTTATTACAATCTGTTGTTGCACACTTGCACTTCACACAGGGTTGACATATATCAACATCATGACAACTCCTGAATGAAAAAGAAAGAATGTAAGAAGCGGGGAAATCATGAGGTTTGATCCATAGGATTTAAATTTGGTAAATTTATACCTAGTGATTAGAGTATCCTTTGAACAAGAGGGTTGTATCAGGTTTTGTGAAAGCCTCCAGGGGTACAACAGACAGGTGGTGAGGGAGTTTACAGGGAATTTATATGGAGCTAAGAATAAAGTGGGCAACCTCCAGTTGCATGTTTCTGAAGATAGCGTTGTAGCTGCAACATAAATTCCTACCCATGGAGAACAATGGTTAAAAAATATGCAGTTAGATATTTTTCACTATCATGATTTTTTGAATCCTGGATTTAGAAATTATAAATTGCGTGCTACCATACCTAGAGAGTTTTTATTGAAAAGTCACATTGATTTGTTGAGGGTTATCCAAAAGTTTTTTATATCTGAAGGGAGATTTGATAAGGTTCGCCAATATCACATCAGGCTCTTAATGAATTTCACCAATAAGAAGCCTTTGAATCTACCATTTTATCTCTTGAGAAGTCTTGTAAAGATGGATGAACGAGTACAATTGAGGAAAGAGAAAGGAGATGCTCTCCTTTTTCAGTTTTCTTTCATCAAACTGTTGGTATTAGAGGAGTTGAGAAAGAGAAATCAAGACTGAGAGTCTTTTCTAAATTCATCAAGAATAGCAGTAGATTCCCTAAGGAACCCACAAAGCTGGAGAAATACACCTTCATCAGTAGAAAGAAATGAAACATCAATCCTTGAGAAATCTGTTAAGAAAAGGGGAGGAGAAACTAAATAACTTGCAACAATTTAGCATGATAAGAAGAAAGGAAAGAAAGTCCAATTCTCTCCAAAAGTGATTGAAGCTCCCAGTAAACCACACACCAAATATGCAACAAAGAGAACTCATGTTGTACATACAAACCAGGAAACCAGTAAGATTCCAAAAAACTTCATACAACCAATTCTCTCTTATGAAAAAGATAATTCAATTATCGAGTTGCAGGAACAATTGAAGAAAGCACACTTT
>JZKD02S2236470.1:0-25008 GCA_000966675.3 Picea glauca
TCTGTAACCTTTGACATCTTCAGAATAACCAACAAATATACACTTCTCACTTTTAGGCTGCAATTCTTTCCTCTACTCATCAGGAATGTGAGCCCATGCTATACTGCCAAATACACAGAAGCGACTTACATTTGGTTTAATTTTAGTCCAAGCTTCTTCCGGTGTTATATTTTTAAGAGACTTTGTGGGAGTGTGATTTACTATGTAATTTTCACAGTTGATGGCTTCCGCCCAAGACTTTAGACTTAATCCCTTAGATTGGATCATACAATTAGCCATTTCTTTTAATGTGTGTTTCTTTCTCTTAGAAACACCATTTTGTTGTGGTGCATATGTAATAGTGTGTTGCATTTGGATTCCCTGTGTAGTGCAGTAGCTTGTAAACTTATTGTTCACATATTTTCCTCCATTATTTGTTCTTAACCTTTGAATTTGATGTCCAAATTGCTTTTGTACAAGGGCCTTATAGGCCAAAAACTTCACTCTTGAGTTTTAAGAAGTAAACCCATGTACATCTGGAAAAGTCATCAATGAAAGTTAATAAATACTTGCACCGAGAAAAAGAAGGAGAAGAAAGTGGACCACACAAATCACTGTGAACAAGCTGCAAAGGACTCGAGGCATGCCAAGAGGCACATTTGTCAAAACTGTCCCGATGATGTTTGTTGAGAACACAATCGGTACAAACATCATCTCTGCATGAAACAAGAGGACGACCAATCACCATCTATTGATTACATAGTTGCTGCAATGAGTGATAGTTTAGATGGCCAAACCACTCATGCCAAAGTTTTCTCAAGTCATCGCTATGAGAAACAAAAACTGATGAAAAAGTTGATGACCCAAAGTTGTCAAATTTGTACAACCCAGTAATATCATCAACAATTCCAGTTGCAAGAACATGCTTAGGATCATTTAGATCCTTGATTACAACTTGGTGAGGTGAAAACTCTATGGTTTTACCTTCACCTAAATGAGTGATTTGATATACTGATAGAAGGTTACAAGAAATTTTTGGAACACATAATACATCATTGAAATGACCATTTTCTACCTAAACTGTTCCAGATCCTACAACACTAAGAGATCTATCATCACCAACAAATATTTTCTTGGTGTTACATTCATNTCTGTAACCTTTGACATCTTCAGAATAACCAACAAATATACACTTCTCACTTTTAGGCTGCAATTCTTTCCTCTACTCATCAGGAATGTGAGCCCATGCTATACTGCCAAATACATGGAAGCGACTTACATTTGGTTTAATTTTAGTCCAAGCTTCTTCAGGTGTTATATTTTTAAAAGACTTTGTGGGAGTGTGATTTACTATGTAATTTTCATAGTTGATGGCTTCCGCCCAAGACTTTAGACTTAATCCCTTAGATTGGATCATACAATTAGCCATTTCTTTTAATGTGTGTTTCTTTCTCTTAGCAACACCATTTTGTTGTGGTGCATATGTAATAGTGTGTTGCATTTGGATTCCCTGTGTAGTGCAGTAGCTTGTAAACTTATTGTTCACATATTTTCCTCCATTATTTGTTCTTAACCTTTGAATTTGATGTCCAAATTGCTTTTGTACAAGGGCCTTATAGGCCAAAAACTTCACTCTTGAGTTTTAAGAAGTAAACCCATGTACATCTGGAAAAGTCATCAATGAAAGTTAATAAATACTTGCACCGAGAAAAAGAAGGAGAAGAAAGTGGACCACACAAATCGCTGTGAACAAGCTGCAAAGGACTCGAGGCGTGCCAAGAGGCACATTTGTCAAATCTGTCCCGATGATGTTTGCTGAGAACACAATCGGTACAAACACCATCTCTGCATGAAACAAGAGGACGACCAATCACCATCTATTGATTACATAGTTGCTGCAATGAGTGATAGTTTAGATGACCAAACCACTCATGCCAAAGTTTTCTCAAGTCATCGCTATGAGAAACAAAAACTGATGAAAAAGTTGATGACCCAAAGTTGTCAAATTTGTACAACCCAGTAATATCATCAGCAATTCCAGTTGCAAGAACATGCTTAGGATCATTTAGATCCTTGATTACAACTTGGTGAGGTGAAAACTCTATGGTTTTACCTTCACCTAAATGAGTGATTTGATATACTGATAGAAGGTTACAAGAAATATTTGGAACACATAATACATCATTGAAATGACCATTTTCTACCTAAACTGTTCCAGATCCTACAACACTAAGAGATCTATCATCACCAACAAATATTTTCTTGGTGTTACATTCATTTAGAGCAGAAAATATGGCTTTATCCTTATCCATATGATAAGATGCTCCTGAATCAATAAGCCACTCATCAAAAGAAGAAGTAGAAGTAGAAGGTGTATTGAAAGAGAAACCAGAAGCATAAAGTGCATGTCCATGAGAAGAAGAAGAAGAAGAAGAAGAAGAAATATTGATGTTGTTCTTCTTCATTGCTGCTTATAAGGTTGTCATCTTCTTGAAACATTTGGACTCATCATGACCATCTTTGTCACAAAAGTTGCAATGTCCGTTAGTATTCTTACTTTTATATTTTTCTCCTTTGTCACCATTAGGATATGAAGTTGTCTAAACAGGTTTCGGACCATTATGTTGTTTGTTGTTGTAGCGAGGATGTTGCTTCTTGGAATACTTGGGTTTATCTTTTTGCTGGGCAACTAAGGCTTTGTTGGAGGTACCTGTAGTGTTGATCACTCCAAGTTGTACAAGCTTATATTCCTCTCTAATCAAAGAAGCACAAAAGGAATCAATAGTGGGTTTTTCATAAGATTTCCCTAGAGCCTCTCTCATGGCATAAAAGGTAGATACAAACACAGAATATGCACTACCTAGCTTAGAAAGAATAAGATATATGCAATGCTCTTCCTCCATTTTTATCTTACATATTTTGAGTGTTTTAAACTTAGATAGATAGTCTCCAAGGAAAGAAAAATCACTTGGACTCAAGGTCAGTATTTGATTTTCTAACTGTTGTGCTCGAATAATATTGAGTTTACCAAACACAGATTCAATCGTGTTCCAAGATTCTTCAGGGTCATCAATTCCTTGAAGGTGGTACCTTAAATTAGGAGAGATGGACATTCCGATTAGTCCACGTGCTTCGTCATTCCTATTATCCCATTTGGATTTCTTATCATCATCAATGGGTGTTGTTTCCTTTCCCAAGGTAATCCAGTACTTGCCTTTACTTCTTAATAAATCTTTCATATGGGATTTACATTGGAAGTAGTTGTTGTTGGTAAGCAAGACATTACTTGTAGAAGCCATACTAAATATGCAGATAATTTGGATTTAAAAAATGAAACTAATGTTCTAGATGGAAATATCTCGAAAAGTTATGTGGTTTAAAAAAAAATGGCACTGAAAACGGACTTTCGATGTGAGAGTTATGCCCTTTTAAAAAACGACATAAATGGTAACCAAATAACCACGTGATAGTGTAAGATGCTTTATGAAGTGACCCACTTTTATAATGAGAAGTGGGGATTACTTTTACAATGAAGTTACATTATAACAAAAAATTTGCATGCAAAATAAATAACTCTAAAATAAAATATAAAGCTACTTATAGTGATTCACTTTTATACTTGAAGTGAAATTCACTTTACAATTTTTCGCATGAACTTTTTCAAAAAAAAGTAACAAAAGAGAGACTTGAACTCAAGACCTCTTACTTAATAAGGAAAGTTTTAACCAAATGGTCTAGCAAAACATATTGTAATGTTTAGAAGGAGGATTGTTGTTGTTGTTGAAGATGGCCTTGGAGAGTGTGCTAAAAAAAAACTCTTTTCACACAAGAAACAAATTTCACTTCTCGATGATAACAAGGGTTAGATCTCGGTTAGATTACCTGAAAGATGCACCTTTTCCTATCTATTTCTGATTTTTCGAGATCACACAGGGCACAGGGCAAAGAGCATGCACAGATCTAAAAGAGTAGCAACTTGAAAATAAAAAGTACATATCAAAATAAAATAAAAATAAAACTTTGCAAAAATTTAAAAAATGTGTATTCATGATTTATACCTCTGAATCTAACTGTAATGGTCGTATCTTGGAAAAACATAAACCTTTTCGATTGAAACGAAAAGTGTTCCTAAATGAAATGAGTGTTCCGGACACAATGGAACAATCATATCAGCCCAGAAATGTACGAAAATGATAGAAAATGGAGATGGAGTAACTCGGCTTCACGATCTCAATCTACAACAAGAGTGGGTATTCAAACGGGCTTTGATACCATGTTCAACAACATAGTTATTCCAATAGAGGATGAACACCTTCAGTAACCACTCACATAACCAGATCAAAGATAAACACATCGATGTTTTCACATGGTAAAACCCCTATGGGGAAACATCGGTGTGTTGATCTTTGATCTGGTTATGTGAGTGGTTACTGAAGATGTTCGTCCTCTATTAGAATACATGTGTTGTCGAACAACTCCGTCTTTTCTTCTCTTTGCTCACTTCGAACCAGTAACATTCACTGTGTCTTCCGCGCAGTTCGCATTTTTCCTTTTCTTCCTCGATCTTCGCTTACTTCCATAACCAAGGGCCAACATCATATCACCACCATTAGAATATTTTCATAGAGATTTCAAAATCTTCTGCATATATATTCAATTCAGCTTTAGAAAATTACAATATAGTTCACATCAACCAAAAAGGTGTCCTTGCACTTCTTCCAGCATTAATTCATTCAAATTCCCTAGTATTTATACAATTCGATTACAATGGTTGAAAATGAATCGTTTCAACTTCTAAAACTAATTATAGTAATTTCAACTGATAGTCTCATTATATGAACCGATTTACAATGATTACTCAAAAAACATTTCAAAACTAGGAACAAATTTCTCTCACTGCTCATCTTCCTTTACGACATCTGGCATGTCCTAATCTTCTGTTGAACTCGCTGGTTTGGTGACACCTGGAGGTCACTTACTAGTCCCGGGAAAACTGCATTTCATCATGCCCAGTTGCATGATTTATTTCCATTGTGAGTCAGAAGGAATCTCGTAATCCATCATCTCCTTAATCAAAATATCTAGGTCAATGCACGTGGCATAGGACATAATCGACATGCTAATCTTCAATGTTTTAAATTGATTCAAAATTTCAATGTCTGTGGCCAAGTACTCTACCAGACTTGGGCCTTTCAAACTTTCCTCCATAGCTTCAAATTTAGAATGGTCCATCTTACACTGAATTAGGAGAGAATTGTAGTCTTTTTTATTGTATAATGAACCTTTTCCATCCCAAAATGGTGGGAGGCCCTTGAAAAAAAATTGTTCAAATGTGTCTTTAAAATCTTGTATATTGTGCTCCATTTGCATAGATTTGTTTTGAATTGATTTGAGCAAGTGGTGCTTGGCGATGATTCTTCTGGCCCATATGATCAACACAATTATGTACTTTACCCCAATTGTCTAAAGATCAGCAGTGGGCACCAAATTCAACAAATCAATAACATTATGGGCCCATTCTGAGGGTTTCTTGGCTAATGTATCATTAGCAACAATACACCTGCTTCGAGTCGTGGTAGCCATGCTGTCTTTGTCATTTATAAAATTCAGATAAACCTTGAACTTAGTAGCCTCTGTTAAGTGGTGAAGAAAAAATAAATCTAATTCAGTTTTGAGCTTGAGTTTTGAATGGATGCTTTGCACCAATTTTCGAACATTTGAATGCTTCAAAATATCATAAAATAATGTTGTAGACCCTCCTTTTATAGGTGCCTATCGATATCAGGGATTGGGGAAACGGTTTTGAATAAACTGTTTTTCTCCCCAATGTATCTCTGATGATGCCACACGTCCACAAATGAAACCACTATAGTTTTCCTTGGACCGCCTTCGAATAATTATCCTCTGTGCTACTTCATTGCCCAATATGTGCCTTAGCCATTGAGCCAGGCTGCTTCAAGATCAATGGTCCATTGGGTCCCATCAAATTTTGATATTGGGGGTTGGAGAAAACGGTTTTAGGTAGACCTCTTTTCACCCCGATGTACCTCTGAGGGCGCCACTCATCCACAAATGAAACCATGGTAGTTTTCCCCGGCCTGCCTTCATATAATTAAACTTTGTGCTATTTCACTGCCTGATATGGGTCTCGATCTTGATCTGGGCCGCTTCAAAATAGACGGTCCACCGAGTCCTACCTTTCGCGCCTCCACTATATTTTTCCATATGCCGCCAGATGTAGCTTGGTCCCCCAAAATATCACGTTTCCACTACGATGTAGCTCTTCGCTAAATTTGTGACACTTGGATTCTATTTGAAAATTGTTATGATGATAACATGACCATCACTCCCACTAGAAGCATGCTTCTATGCTCTCTCTAAGCATCTAACTCTCTATCCTGCAATTGCAAAATCTCTCCTCCTTTGACATCAATGGAAAAGGTAACTTCCTGTCTAGGGATTCTCCCCCTAACTAAATTTTCCTTGGGGATGCTCCCCTTGAGTGAACTCTTCCTAAAACTGCTCCCCCAAACTGAATTTTCCTCTTTATGGTGCTTCCTCATGTAAATCTAAGACATATAAGATAATCATTCAAAATCATTCATTTGGGAGTAGAAATTACTCTGAGTCTCTAGTGAAGATACTCAAAGGCTTCCATTGGAAGTGGTTTTGTGAAGATATCTGCAACCTGTTCCTTTGTCCTCACATATTAAACTATGATGTTCTTCTCTGCAACCCGTTCTTGTAGAAAGTGATACTTGATTGGAATGTTCTTTGTCTTGGAGTGCATCACTGGATTCTTTGAGATACTGATGGCTTTTGTATTATCACAATATATAGGAATGGGCTCATCATACTCAACTTGTATATCTGTAAAAGTTTTTTTCATCCATAGAAATTTTGTACAACATGCTGCTACTGTAATATACTCTACTTCAGTTGTAGACAATGATATTGATGACTATTTATTGCTTAGCCAAGATACCAAACACTCACCCAAGTAGAATGTTGCTCCACTGGCGCTTCGTCGATCATCAATGCAACCTGCCAAATCTGCATCTGTGTAGGCAATAAGTGATAGATCCTTTCCTTCTGGATACCATAATCCAAACTCTTATGTGCACTTGAGATATCTGAAAATCCTCTTCACTACTAAGACATGTGATTCCTTTGGTGTTGCTTGAAAGTGTGCCACCTGTTCAATTGCCTGCATTACATCTGGTCTGGATGTTGTCACATATAGTAAGATGCCAATCATTGACCTATATTTCCTCTGGTCTATAGACTTTGAATCATCATATTTTCTCAACTTTCAACTGGTTTTCAAAGGAGTGTTAATTGGTTTGCAATATTCCATTCCAAACCTCTTTAACATTTCTCTTATATACTTAGTTTGAGAAATAAAAATGCCTTGGTTGCTTTGACATATTTGAAGACCTAGAAAGAAGGATAGTTCTCCAAGTAATGACATTTCAAATTCATTTTTCATATCCTTTGCAAATTTATGGCTTAACTTGTCATCACCACTTCCAAAAATAATATCAACAACATAAACTTCAATTAATAAAATACTATTTTGAGTTACCTTGATGTAGAGGTTGTTTTCTGTGTTAGCACTTTGTAAATTTTGTTTGGCTGATAGTAAAAAAACAGAGGTATCTATTTCAACCTACTTTAGAGCTAGGAACTAACCTGCTCAATTTAGAGAGGGCTCTCTCACGTCACTTGATATTTCTTTGGCATTCGATGACTCTATTTATTTTGTTTTGGGGGGTTTTATAAATTTGTTGTCTAGGAAGGGGAAGGACATTCAAGGCTATGGAGTCGAGATTCTGAAAGTGAATGAAAATAATGACTGGTCAGTAGAACTCTCTATAGGATAAAGGCTAAATGAGGAAATGAATCTGAGTTGTAAATTGTATTTAAGTATGGTGTAAGAGGGAAGAGAAAACAAATAACTGCATAAGAGCATTTCTGAAATGAATTCTGAATTAGCTAGGAAGAAACATACATAGTTTAAATTTCTTAAGCCGAGAGCATCATAAGACGAATTTTGAGAGTTTTAACTCTCTAATTTAAACATAAGAAAGTGAAAATGGAATTTAGGAACACAAGGAACACATACTATGAGAAAAGACAAAACTCATATCACCACCATTAGAATCTTTTCATAGATAATTCAAAAAAGCTACTGCATATATATATTCAATTCAACTCCAAAAAGTTACAAAGTCCACTTGCTATGAGGACAAGCCCCTCTCCGGTAAGTCCAACCCTTCATTTATATTTTTGATATTATATATAGATAAATTACATCCAGTATTCAAAATGAATCATCTTCCCCAAAGTTCCCAAAATAGACATTNGGTCATCAATTCCTTGAAGGTGGTACCTTAAATTAGGAGAGATGGACATTCCGATTAGTCCACGTGCTTCATCATTCCTATTATCCCATTTGGATTTCTTATCATCATCAATGGGTGTTGTTTCCTTTCCCAAGGTAATCCAGTACTTTCCTTTACTTCTTAATAAATATTTCATATGGGATTTACATTGGAAGTAGTTGTTGTTGGTAAGCAAGACATTACTTGTAGAAGCCATACTAAATATGCAGATAATTTGGATTTAAAAAATGAAACTAATGTTATGGATGGAAATATCTCGAAAAGTTATGTGGTTTAAAAAAAAATGGCACTGAAAACGGACTTCCGATGTGAGAGTTATGCCCTTTTAAAAAACGACATAAATGGTAACCAAATAACCACGTGATAGTGTAAGCTGCTTTATGAAGTGACCCACTTTTATAATGAGAAGTGGGGATTACTTTTACAATGAAGTTACATTATAACAAAAAAGTTGCATGCAAAATAAATAACTCTAAAATAAAATATAAAGCTACTTATAGTGATTCACTTTTATACTTGAAGTGAAATGCACTTTACAATTTTTCGCATGAACTTTTTCAAAAAAAAGTAACAAAAGAGAGACTTGAACTCAAGACCTCTTACTTAATAAGGAAAGTTTTAACCAAATGGTCTAGAAAAACATATTGTAATGTTCAGAAGGAGGATTGTTGTTGTTGTTGAAGATGGCCTTGGAGAGCGTGCTAAAAAAAAACTCTTTTCACACAAGAAACAAATTTCGCTTCTCGATGATAACAAGGGTTAGATCTCGGTTAGCTTACCTGAAAGATGCACCTTTTCCTATCTATTTCTGATTTTCCGAGATCACACAGGGCACAGGGCAAAGAGAATGCACAGATCTAAAAGAGTAGCAACTTGAAAATAAAAAGTACATATCAAAATAAAATAAAAATAAAACTTTGCAAAAATTTAAAAATGTGTATTCATTATTTATACCTCTGAATCTAACTGTAATGGTCGTATCTTGGAAAAAAATAAACCTTTTCGATTGAAACGAAAAGTGTTCCTAAATGAAATGAGTGTTCCGGACACAATGGAACAATCATATCAGCCCAGAAATGTACGAAAATGACAGAAAATGGAGATGAAGTAACTCGGCTTCACGATCTCAATCTACAACAAGAGAGAGTCTTCAAACGGGCTTTGATACCATGTTCAACAACATATTTATTCCAATAGAGGATGAACACCTTCAGTAACCACTCACATAACCAGATCAAAGATAAACACATCGATGTTTTCACATGGTAAAACCCCTATGGGGAAACATCGGTGTGTTGATCTTTGATCTGGTTATGTGAGTGGTTACTGAAGATGTTCGTCCTCTATTAGAATACATGTGTTGTCGAACAACTCCGTCTTTTCTTCTCTTTGCTCACTTCGAACCAGTAACATTCACTGTGTCTTCCGCGCAGTTCGCATTTTTCCTTTTCTTCCTCGATC
This sequence comes from Picea glauca, assembly GCA_000966675.3. NCBI lineage: Eukaryota > Viridiplantae > Streptophyta > Pinopsida > Pinales > Pinaceae > Picea > Picea glauca. The sequence continues at coordinate 9,846 of JZKD02S2236470.1, forward strand.
TTCGCTTACTTCCATAACCAAGGGCCAACATCATATCACCACCATTAGAATATTTTCATAGAGATTTCAAAATCTTCTGCATATATATTCAATTCAGCTTTAGAAAATTACAATATAGTTCACATCAACCAAAAAGGTGTCCTTGCACTTCTTCCAGCATTAATTCATTCAAATTCCCTAGTATTTATACAATTCGATTACAATGGTTGAAAATGAATCGTTTCAACTTCTAAAACTAATTATAGTAATTTCAACTGATAGTCTCATTATATGAACCGATTTACAATGATTACTCAAAAAACATTTCAAAACTAGGAACAAATTTCTCTCACTGCTCATCTTCCTTTACGACATCTGGCATGTCCTAATCTTCTGTTGAACTCGCTGGTTTGGTGACACCTGGAGGTCACTTACTAGTCCCGGGAAAACTGCATTTCATCATGCCCAGTTGCATGATTTATTTCCATTGTGAGTCAGAAGGAATCTCGTAATCCATCATCTCCTTAATCAAAATATCTAGGTCAATGCACGTGGCATAGGACATAATCGACATGCTAATCTTCAATGTTTTAAATTGATTCAAAATTTCAATGTCTGTGGCCAAGTACTCTACCAGACTTGGGCCTTTCAAACTTTCCTCCATAGCTTCAAATTTAGAATGGTCCATCTTACACTGAATTAGGAGAGAATTGTAGTCTTTTTTATTGTATAATGAACCTTTTCCATCCCAAAATGGTGGGAGGCCCTTGAAAAAAAATTGTTCAAATGTGTCTTTAAAATCTTGTATATTGTGCTCCATTTGCATAGATTTGTTTTGAATTGATTTGAGCAAGTGGTGCTTGGCGATGATTCTTCTGGCCCATATGATCAACACAATTATGTACTTTACCCCAATTGTCTAAAGATCAGCAGTGGGCACCAAATTCAACAAATCAATAACATTATGGGCCCATTCTGAGGGTTTCTTGGCTAATGTATCATTAGCAACAATACACCTGCTTCGAGTCGTGGTAGCCATGCTGTCTTTGTCATTTATAAAATTCAGATAAACCTTGAACTTAGTAGCCTCTGTTAAGTGGTGAAGAAAAAATAAATCTAATTCAGTTTTGAGCTTGAGTTTTGAATGGATGCTTTGCACCAATTTTCGAACATTTGAATGCTTCAAAATATCATAAAATAATGTTGTAGACCCTCCTTTTATAGGTGCCTATCGATATCAGGGATTGGGGAAACGGTTTTGAATAAACTGTTTTTCTCCCCAATGTATCTCTGATGATGCCACACGTCCACAAATGAAACCACTATAGTTTTCCTTGGACCGCCTTCGAATAATTATCCTCTGTGCTACTTCATTGCCCAATATGTGCCTTAGCCATTGAGCCAGGCTGCTTCAAGATCAATGGTCCATTGGGTCCCATCAAATTTTGATATTGGGGGTTGGAGAAAACGGTTTTAGGTAGACCTCTTTTCACCCCGATGTACCTCTGAGGGCGCCACTCATCCACAAATGAAACCATGGTAGTTTTCCCCGGCCTGCCTTCATATAATTAAACTTTGTGCTATTTCACTGCCTGATATGGGTCTCGATCTTGATCTGGGCCGCTTCAAAATAGACGGTCCACCGAGTCCTACCTTTCGCGCCTCCACTATATTTTTCCATATGCCGCCAGATGTAGCTTGGTCCCCCAAAATATCACGTTTCCACTACGATGTAGCTCTTCGCTAAATTTGTGACACTTGGATTCTATTTGAAAATTGTTATGATGATAACATGACCATCACTCCCACTAGAAGCATGCTTCTATGCTCTCTCTAAGCATCTAACTCTCTATCCTGCAATTGCAAAATCTCTCCTCCTTTGACATCAATGGAAAAGGTAACTTCCTGTCTAGGGATTCTCCCCCTAACTAAATTTTCCTTGGGGATGCTCCCCTTGAGTGAACTCTTCCTAAAACTGCTCCCCCAAACTGAATTTTCCTCTTTATGGTGCTTCCTCATGTAAATCTAAGACATATAAGATAATCATTCAAAATCATTCATTTGGGAGTAGAAATTACTCTGAGTCTCTAGTGAAGATACTCAAAGGCTTCCATTGGAAGTGGTTTTGTGAAGATATCTGCAACCTGTTCCTTTGTCCTCACATATTAAACTATGATGTTCTTCTCTGCAACCCGTTCTTGTAGAAAGTGATACTTGATTGGAATGTTCTTTGTCTTGGAGTGCATCACTGGATTCTTTGAGATACTGATGGCTTTTGTATTATCACAATATATAGGAATGGGCTCATCATACTCAACTTGTATATCTGTAAAAGTTTTTTTCATCCATAGAAATTTTGTACAACATGCTGCTACTGTAATATACTCTACTTCAGTTGTAGACAATGATATTGATGACTATTTATTGCTTAGCCAAGATACCAAACACTCACCCAAGTAGAATGTTGCTCCACTGGCGCTTCGTCGATCATCAATGCAACCTGCCAAATCTGCATCTGTGTAGGCAATAAGTGATAGATCCTTTCCTTCTGGATACCATAATCCAAACTCTTATGTGCACTTGAGATATCTGAAAATCCTCTTCACTACTAAGACATGTGATTCCTTTGGTGTTGCTTGAAAGTGTGCCACCTGTTCAATTGCCTGCATTACATCTGGTCTGGATGTTGTCACATATAGTAAGATGCCAATCATTGACCTATATTTCCTCTGGTCTATAGACTTTGAATCATCATATTTTCTCAACTTTCAACTGGTTTTCAAAGGAGTGTTAATTGGTTTGCAATATTCCATTCCAAACCTCTTTAACATTTCTCTTATATACTTAGTTTGAGAAATAAAAATGCCTTGGTTGCTTTGACATATTTGAAGACCTAGAAAGAAGGATAGTTCTCCAAGTAATGACATTTCAAATTCATTTTTCATATCCTTTGCAAATTTATGGCTTAACTTGTCATCACCACTTCCAAAAATAATATCAACAACATAAACTTCAATTAATAAAATACTATTTTGAGTTACCTTGATGTAGAGGTTGTTTTCTGTGTTAGCACTTTGTAAATTTTGTTTGGCTGATAGTAAAAAAACAGAGGTATCTATTTCAACCTACTTTAGAGCTAGGAACTAACCTGCTCAATTTAGAGAGGGCTCTCTCACGTCACTTGATATTTCTTTGGCATTCGATGACTCTATTTATTTTGTTTTGGGGGGTTTTATAAATTTGTTGTCTAGGAAGGGGAAGGACATTCAAGGCTATGGAGTCGAGATTCTGAAAGTGAATGAAAATAATGACTGGTCAGTAGAACTCTCTATAGGATAAAGGCTAAATGAGGAAATGAATCTGAGTTGTAAATTGTATTTAAGTATGGTGTAAGAGGGAAGAGAAAACAAATAACTGCATAAGAGCATTTCTGAAATGAATTCTGAATTAGCTAGGAAGAAACATACATAGTTTAAATTTCTTAAGCCGAGAGCATCATAAGACGAATTTTGAGAGTTTTAACTCTCTAATTTAAACATAAGAAAGTGAAAATGGAATTTAGGAACACAAGGAACACATACTATGAGAAAAGACAAAACTCATATCACCACCATTAGAATCTTTTCATAGATAATTCAAAAAAGCTACTGCATATATATATTCAATTCAACTCCAAAAAGTTACAAAGTCCACTTGCTATGAGGACAAGCCCCTCTCCGGTAAGTCCAACCCTTCATTTATATTTTTGATATTATATATAGATAAATTACATCCAGTATTCAAAATGAATCATCTTCCCCAAAGTTCCCAAAATAGACATTCGTTACCAAGAAGGAGTAACGTACAACAACTAAATCCTATTTTCTAGGGGACGTTATAATAAAAAAATTGACATATTTGAGATTTTTTCCATAAATGCCACTTGTCTGTATTATTACAAAATTTTCTGAAACATACTTAATTTAGCCTGAAATCTATTTCAGATTAGCAATTTCTTCCTTTAAAGTGTCAAGCCAAGGAGGTTGGTTTTCTCCAACACTTTCAACTATTTCAGCTCCAACCTTTGTCTTCTGTCGTTTTCTCCTTTTCCTCTTGACAACTTGCATGTGGTGCTCATCTGCATATTCATTGATGATTAAATCCTTCATGATGGGATTTAACCTGACCTATTTATCTTCTCCTAGCTCCTCTGCAGGCTTCATGTGAAATTTCATTGCCAGTATTCATGCAACAATATTTTATTTCTTCTTCATTGATAAATTTGTCATATTATTTGAATATTTCGGTTCACTGGAGGCCGCCTGGTCTATCTTGTCCATTTTCTCTAGTTTTCCAGAAAGAATGATCTTATCTCCCTTAGATGTACAAGAATTAGTAGGATGATCTGGTTTGTGATTTCCCTGTTTAGGAGTGAAATGTTAATCGCCCAAAACAGAGTAATGCCATCCATATTTTGAATGACAGTCATCATTGAGTGTCAATCATTGGTTACTGACGAAAGTACTTGCAAGGAAAATGACCTATCGTGCTTGGCTATCGATTTCAAATGTTGAGCCTTCAAATCAGTGTTTTGGCAGTGTTCACCCAGCATTGCACGAAAGAAAGTACCTGACCAGGTGTCCTGAGGTGATTTGCCTGGCCACCAACTTTCCATTTCCACATGCGATCCTTGTATGTGACATATCTAATAGTTTTCTAACACGTGACATCGGGGTGGGATTTGGTGGTTTCATGATTACCTGCTCCCCCCCTGATATATATCTAGTAGTGCCACGTTCCATCAAAATGAAATTGCGGTATTCTAATCGGCCCACCTCCAAGAGATTATCCGATGTGCTACTTCTCCACCCGATATGTCCTACGACCGTCAATCAACAACACTCGCGATCCATGAACCATCGGGTCTCATCGTCTTCACCTTTATGCTATATTTATTCCCATCCGCTAGATGTAGCCTCATCTTCTAGTCTATCACCCCTCCATACCGACTTAGCCTCCTGCTAATTCCTGAGGCCAAGACTCCATATGATTTATTTTTTACAGTGATAACATGGGCTCCAACTGGGGATGCTATCCTCCCCGCGAGGTAGCAATGAACAGTAGACCCTATGCCTTATCCATTGGAACTTCTCTCACAACATGTGTGTCATTCTCTGACCTAGAGACTGAATGCTATATATATTGCTAAAATCTAACTGAATACTTTATTTGGAAATCTAAACTTGAAAATTCTTGATCATCAAGCTTATTCACACCTACCTACCCTAACGGTTGAAATGAGATTCCAATCAAAAGAAATCATAATGCCAATGCAACCTTACAAGCATCTTATCTAATGCTAGGTTTCTTTGCACATACTTGTTCCAAAATATGTTCACCAACAACTCATTTGAGAAGTTATATATAAATTTGAATTTTATAATTTCAACAATATTGGGACTGTTTATTGTTTCTATCAAAACTGCAAATGGATCTTCCAATGCATGCATAAGGAAAAAAATATGTTTCACTTCTTCCACTGCATTATGGTTTTCATGTGATTCACCTTGTCGGTTTCCATCAAGAGGCTGATATATCTACTGAGACGACTGGAAGTAACAACCTCATGAATCAGAATACAACACTGGCTGAAAAGAAACCTCTGGTATAAAACAATCCATATCTAATATGGACGTTGATTTTACATTGTATTCACCTTTGATCTTGCAATATGTCCTAAGCCTTTCAACCTACTTTAGAGCTAGGAACTAGCTTTCTCAACTCAGAGAGGGCTCTCTCGTGTCACTTGATATTTCTTTGGCACTCGACGACTAAATTTAGTTTGTTTTGGGGGGTTTTATAATTTTTTTGGATAGGAAGGGGAGGGTGTTGTTGGGAAAATCTCCCTAAGGACTAGCAAATAGAGTTAAGACTTTGCATGCAGATATCACTGAATAGAAATTACTTTCTACCTTCATCCCTAGATTTAAATCCCCCTTTTTTAGTAAATGCATGGAAAGATCAACCTACCTCGTTTCCGACGTTTGATGTCGATCCTTCNTTATTCCAATAGAGGATGAACACCTTCAGTAACCACTCACATAACCAGATCAAAGATAAACACATCGATGTTTTCACATGGTAAAACCCCTATGGGGAAACATCGGTGTGTTGATCTTTGATCTGGTTATGTGAGTGGTTACTGAAGATGTTCGTCCTCTATTAGAATACATGTGTTGTCGAACAACTCCGTCTTTTCTTCTCTTTGCTCACTTCGAACCAGTAACATTCACTGTGTCTTCCGCGCAGTTCGCATTTTTCCTTTTCTTCCTCGATCTTCGCTTACTTCCATAACCAAGGGCCAACATCATATCACCACCATTAGAATATTTTCATAGAGATTTCAAAATCTTCTGCATATATATTCAATTCAGCTTTAGAAAATTACAATATAGTTCACATCAACCAAAAAGGTGTCCTTGCACTTCTTCCAGCATTAATTCATTCAAATTCCCTAGTATTTATACAATTCGATTACAATGGTTGAAAATGAATCGTTTCAACTTCTAAAACTAATTATAGTAATTTCAACTGATAGTCTCATTATATGAACCGATTTACAATGATTACTCAAAAAACATTTCAAAACTAGGAACAAATTTCTCTCACTGCTCATCTTCCTTTACGACATCTGGCATGTCCTAATCTTCTGTTGAACTCGCTGGTTTGGTGACACCTGGAGGTCACTTACTAGTCCCGGGAAAACTGCATTTCATCATGCCCAGTTGCATGATTTATTTCCATTGTGAGTCAGAAGGAATCTCGTAATCCATCATCTCCTTAATCAAAATATCTAGGTCAATGCACGTGGCATAGGACATAATCGACATGCTAATCTTCAATGTTTTAAATTGATTCAAAATTTCAATGTCTGTGGCCAAGTACTCTACCAGACTTGGGCCTTTCAAACTTTCCTCCATAGCTTCAAATTTAGAATGGTCCATCTTACACTGAATTAGGAGAGAATTGTAGTCTTTTTTATTGTATAATGAACCTTTTCCATCCCAAAATGGTGGGAGGCCCTTGAAAAAAAATTGTTCAAATGTGTCTTTAAAATCTTGTATATTGTGCTCCATTTGCATAGATTTGTTTTGAATTGATTTGAGCAAGTGGTGCTTGGCGATGATTCTTCTGGCCCATATGATCAACACAATTATGTACTTTACCCCAATTGTCTAAAGATCAGCAGTGGGCACCAAATTCAACAAATCAATAACATTATGGGCCCATTCTGAGGGTTTCTTGGCTAATGTATCATTAGCAACAATACACCTGCTTCGAGTCGTGGTAGCCATGCTGTCTTTGTCATTTATAAAATTCAGATAAACCTTGAACTTAGTAGCCTCTGTTAAGTGGTGAAGAAAAAATAAATCTAATTCAGTTTTGAGCTTGAGTTTTGAATGGATGCTTTGCACCAATTTTCGAACATTTGAATGCTTCAAAATATCATAAAATAATGTTGTAGACCCTCCTTTTATAGGTGCCTATCGATATCAGGGATTGGGGAAACGGTTTTGAATAAACTGTTTTTCTCCCCAATGTATCTCTGATGATGCCACACGTCCACAAATGAAACCACTATAGTTTTCCTTGGACCGCCTTCGAATAATTATCCTCTGTGCTACTTCATTGCCCAATATGTGCCTTAGCCATTGAGCCAGGCTGCTTCAAGATCAATGGTCCATTGGGTCCCATCAAATTTTGATATTGGGGGTTGGAGAAAACGGTTTTAGGTAGACCTCTTTTCACCCCGATGTACCTCTGAGGGCGCCACTCATCCACAAATGAAACCATGGTAGTTTTCCCCGGCCTGCCTTCATATAATTAAACTTTGTGCTATTTCACTGCCTGATATGGGTCTCGATCTTGATCTGGGCCGCTTCAAAATAGACGGTCCACCGAGTCCTACCTTTCGCGCCTCCACTATATTTTTCCATATGCCGCCAGATGTAGCTTGGTCCCCCAAAATATCACGTTTCCACTACGATGTAGCTCTTCGCTAAATTTGTGACACTTGGATTCTATTTGAAAATTGTTATGATGATAACATGACCATCACTCCCACTAGAAGCATGCTTCTATGCTCTCTCTAAGCATCTAACTCTCTATCCTGCAATTGCAAAATCTCTCCTCCTTTGACATCAATGGAAAAGGTAACTTCCTGTCTAGGGATTCTCCCCCTAACTAAATTTTCCTTGGGGATGCTCCCCTTGAGTGAACTCTTCCTAAAACTGCTCCCCCAAACTGAATTTTCCTCTTTATGGTGCTTCCTCATGTAAATCTAAGACATATAAGATAATCATTCAAAATCATTCATTTGGGAGTAGAAATTACTCTGAGTCTCTAGTGAAGATACTCAAAGGCTTCCATTGGAAGTGGTTTTGTGAAGATATCTGCAACCTGTTCCTTTGTCCTCACATATTAAACTATGATGTTCTTCTCTGCAACCCGTTCTTGTAGAAAGTGATACTTGATTGGAATGTTCTTTGTCTTGGAGTGCATCACTGGATTCTTTGAGATACTGATGGCTTTTGTATTATCACAATATATAGGAATGGGCTCATCATACTCAACTTGTATATCTGTAAAAGTTTTTTTCATCCATAGAAATTTTGTACAACATGCTGCTACTGTAATATACTCTACTTCAGTTGTAGACAATGATATTGATGACTATTTATTGCTTAGCCAAGATACCAAACACTCACCCAAGTAGAATGTTGCTCCACTGGCGCTTCGTCGATCATCAATGCAACCTGCCAAATCTGCATCTGTGTAGGCAATAAGTGATAGATCCTTTCCTTCTGGATACCATAATCCAAACTCTTATGTGCACTTGAGATATCTGAAAATCCTCTTCACTACTAAGACATGTGATTCCTTTGGTGTTGCTTGAAAGTGTGCCACCTGTTCAATTGCCTGCATTACATCTGGTCTGGATGTTGTCACATATAGTAAGATGCCAATCATTGACCTATATTTCCTCTGGTCTATAGACTTTGAATCATCATATTTTCTCAACTTTCAACTGGTTTTCAAAGGAGTGTTAATTGGTTTGCAATATTCCATTCCAAACCTCTTTAACATTTCTCTTATATACTTAGTTTGAGAAATAAAAATGCCTTGGTTGCTTTGACATATTTGAAGACCTAGAAAGAAGGATAGTTCTCCAAGTAATGACATTTCAAATTCATTTTTCATATCCTTTGCAAATTTATGGCTTAACTTGTCATCACCACTTCCAAAAATAATATCAACAACATAAACTTCAATTAATAAAATACTATTTTGAGTTACCTTGATGTAGAGGTTGTTTTCTGTGTTAGCACTTTGTAAATTTTGTTTGGCTGATAGTAAAAAAACAGAGGTATCTATTTCAACCTACTTTAGAGCTAGGAACTAACCTGCTCAATTTAGAGAGGGCTCTCTCACGTCACTTGATATTTCTTTGGCATTCGATGACTCTATTTATTTTGTTTTGGGGGGTTTTATAAATTTGTTGTCTAGGAAGGGGAAGGACATTCAAGGCTATGGAGTCGAGATTCTGAAAGTGAATGAAAATAATGACTGGTCAGTAGAACTCTCTATAGGATAAAGGCTAAATGAGGAAATGAATCTGAGTTGTAAATTGTATTTAAGTATGGTGTAAGAGGGAAGAGAAAACAAATAACTGCATAAGAGCATTTCTGAAATGAATTCTGAATTAGCTAGGAAGAAACATACATAGTTTAAATTTCTTAAGCCGAGAGCATCATAAGACGAATTTTGAGAGTTTTAACTCTCTAATTTAAACATAAGAAAGTGAAAATGGAATTTAGGAACACAAGGAACACATACTATGAGAAAAGACAAAACTCATATCACCACCATTAGAATCTTTTCATAGATAATTCAAAAAAGCTACTGCATATATATATTCAATTCAACTCCAAAAAGTTACAAAGTCCACTTGCTATGAGGACAAGCCCCTCTCCGGTAAGTCCAACCCTTCATTTATATTTTTGATATTATATATAGATAAATTACATCCAGTATTCAAAATGAATCATCTTCCCCAAAGTTCCCAAAATAGACATTTGTTACCAAGGAGTAACGTACAACAACTAAATCCTATTTTCTAGGGGACGTTATAATAAAAAATTGACATATTCAAGATTTTTTCCATAAATGCCACTTGTCTGTATTATTACAAAATTTTCTGAAACATACTTAATTTAGCCTGAAATCTATTTCAGATTAGCAATTTCTTCCTTTAAAGTGTCAAGCCGAGGAGGTTGGTTTTCTCCAACACTTTCAACTATTTCAGCTCCAACCTTTGTCTTCTATCGTTTTCTCCTTTTCCTCTTGACAACTTGCGTGTGGTGCTCATCTGCATATTCATTGATGATTAAATCCTTCATGATGGGATTTAACCTGACCTATTTATCTTCTCCTGGCTCCTCTGCAGGCTTCATGTGAAATTTCATTGCCAGTATTCATGCAACAATATTTTATTTCTTCTTCATATTATTTGAATATTTTGGTTCACTGGAGGCCGCCTGGTCTGTCTTGTCCATTTTCTCTAGTTTTCCAGAAAGAATGATCTTATCTCTCTTAGATGTACAAGAATTAGTAGGATGATCTGGTTTGTGATTTCCCTGTTTAGGAGTGAAATGTTAATCGCCCAAAACAGAGTAATGCCATCCATATTTTGAATGACAGTCGTCATTGAGTGCCAATCATTGGTTACTGACGAAAGTACTTGCAAGGAAAATGACCTATCGTGCTTGGCTATCGATTTCAAATGTTGAGCCTTCAAATCAGTGTTTTGGCAGTGTTCACCCAGCATTGCACGAAAGAAAGTACCTGACCAGGTGTCCTGAGGTGATTTGCCTGGCCACCAACTTTCCATTTCCACATGCGATCCTTGTATGTGACATATCTAATAGTTTTCTAACACGTGACATCGGGGTGGGATTTGGTGGTTTCATGATTACCTGCTCCCCCCCTGATATATATCTAGTAGTGCCACGTTCCATCAAAATGAAATTGCGGTATTCTAATCGGCCCACCTCCAAGAGATTATCCGATGTGCTACTTCTCCACCCGATATGTCCTACGACCGTCAATCAACAACACTCGCGATCCATGAACCATCGGGTCTCATCGTCTTCACCTTTATGCTATATTTATTCCCATCCGCTAGATGTAGCCTCATCTTCTAGTCTATCACCCCTCCATACCGACTTAGCCTCCTGCTAATTCCTGAGGCCAAGACTCCATATGATTTATTTTTTACAGTGATAACATGGGCTCCAACTGGGGATGCTATCCTCCCCGCGAGGTAGCAATGAACAGTAGACCCTATGCCTTATCCATTGGAACTTCTCTCACAACATGTGTGTCATTCTCTGACCTAGAGACTGAATGCTATATATATTGCTAAAATCTAACTGAATACTTTATTTGGAAATCTAAACTTGAAAATTCTTGATCATCAAGCTTATTCACACCTACCTACCCTAACGGTTGAAATGAGATTCCAATCAAAAGAAATCATAATGCCAATGCAACCTTACAAGCATCTTATCTAATGCTAGGTTTCTTTGCACATACTTGTTCCAAAATATGTTCACCAACAACTCATTTGAGAAGTTATATATAAATTTGAATTTTATAATTTCAACAATATTGGGACTGTTTATTGTTTCTATCAAAACTGCAAATGGATCTTCCAATGCATGCATAAGGAAAAAAATATGTTTCACTTCTTCCACTGCATTATGGTTTTCATGTGATTCACCTTGTCGGTTTCCATCAAGAGGCTGATATATCTACTGAGACGACTGGAAGTAACAACCTCATGAATCAGAATACAACACTGGCTGAAAAGAAACCTCTGGTATAAAACAATCCATATCTAATATGGACGTTGATTTTACATTGTATTCACCTTTGATCTTGCAATATGTCCTAAGCCTTTCAACCTACTTTAGAGCTAGGAACTAGCTTTCTCAACTCAGAGAGGGCTCTCTCGTGTCACTTGATATTTCTTTGGCACTCGACGACTAAATTTAGTTTGTTTTGGGGGGTTTTATAATTTTTTTGGATAGGAAGGGGAGGGTGTTGTTGGGAAAATCTCCCTAAGGACTAGCAAATAGAGTTAAGACTTTGCATGCAGATATCACTGAATAGAAATTACTTTCTACCTTCATCCCTAGATTTAAATCCCCCTTTTTTAGTAAATGCATGGAAAGATCAACCTACCTCGTTTCCGACGTTTGATGTCGATCCTTCATTGTGCTTGATTACTTGTTCGCAATACTCCTTCCAAAGTTGACCTTCATCCAAGATAAGAAAAAACTATGATTGCATACTACTTATATACTGACAGGTTACAAATCCAAACATATACTGATTGAACTGTAAACAACTCATGAATTGGGACGGGAAAAACATTTTCTTTATTACTTATAATGAGTCAACTTACAAAATTTGAGATCGACCACTGCTCCTCGAACCTGATCCTGGGCTCCTCTTCTTCTGTCCTTCAACTGCTTTGCTTTGAATCTCCTTTGGTACAAGGAAAGGCTAAAGGGTTGGGACAATGGGAATATGTAAATGGGCAGAGTTTCTTTGCTATATTTTTCCTCTTCCAAATGGGACCCCTACCCCTTCTTTTATAGGCTAGAAGGAGCTAGGTATTTTGACAAACCCTTGACCATGCATGACCGAGAGTTTCAGTTAACTCACCCATAGCTTTTTGTTCCATCGACAAATTTCCTTTTTTCATGATTTTGTCGGTCCATGCGGGTTGTTTTGGGTCATCCAGCATGTACACACATGCAGTAATGGATTAGGGCGTGTGGGCCTTTATAAAAGAGGATTTTCAAAGAGTTGTTCAACAGTTCTTTGGCAAAGAAGGGATATGAGCTGGCCTGATGCCAAGTAAGCATGTGTGGTGCAATTTATGGTTATAAAAGATGCCCCCTAATGTGTGAGGTCAAAAGAGCATCTGATGGATGAAATACATTACCAATATTTACTGATGTGCTGAAAGATTGAGCCCAAGGATTAGGAACTAAGAGGTGTCGTCTGCAAAATAAAAAATGTCTCACCGAGGCGGGCATACCCATGCTCAGGATAAAATAGAACCATGGGTACCAATCAAATACATTGTAGATCCATGTCAAATAAATATAAAGAGTAGCCGCGAACAATACACAATGGAGCTACATCTCGAAATTAGAAAGATATACATATAGAGTATCCATCTTCCAGAAGTTGATTCGGCCTGATGGCTAGAGATGAGATATTAAGAGCTCGAGCAACAACTTCAAAATCTTCAAAACTCGGGTAGGAGTGTAATATGAGTGTACAAATTCACTACCCAGAGGTCTTCAATGGCTCATCAGTCATGGACTTGATAATCTTGATGATCAGACTAAAGGCTTTGGTGATTTCGAACAAGGACTTGATTGGATGTTCAAGATGGTCGGGTATGTGTACAAGAGACATATTGCAGAGGGGCTGACTCAGGATTGGTAACAAACTTCCCTTGGATAGTAGCACGACAAATAATGAGACTCAGGCATCATGGCATTAATCATAAGTCTACAAAGCGGGAGGCAACACAAACTCTCCATATGTTTGGAAGGCTAACCAAACAGTGGAGGACAAAACTCTATATAGTGAGAAAAGCTTCCTAAGGTCGTATTACATCCCATAGTCTGATGAAAAAACAAACAAGTGTGCTTTATCCAAGGGTGGCTCATTATGCTGCCAATAAAGAAAATACTTTTCCCTTCCTCTTTTTGGGGTATATTTGATTTTTTTGTCTTTTTCAATAATTTTGGGAAAAAGAATAAAGGAATATTACGTTACAATGGAGGAATGAGTATTGAAAACATACTAGTTCAAGGCATAAGGACAAGACTGATGTTATAGTAAAATGATACTTAGGAAAAATCCTCCAGGGGCCAAAGGTGTTAAGACACAAAAGAAATTTGTTACAAGGATGGCATATAAGGTATGCAAATGCGGTTAACAAAACACACAATGGTAACTTCCTTCAATGTAAGTTTAATGAGCCCATGGAAGGTAAGCTCGGTGGTTTTTCATATTTAGAGAATCTAAAAAAACATAAAAGGAGACTCCATTGGGGTACCTTTTTCGAAGATAGTCTATTCGGTTCGAAAAGGGTAAACTAGCACCGATTAGACGTCGATTCAAAACCATTTTAATGAGTGTGACAAGGACAAGATCACTCGACTATTTTTTCATTTTTTAGGAGTCTAAAAAAAGATTAACTATGGACTCCATAAGGAATGTTCTTCTGGACCAATTTAACGAGTGTGAACGAATAAGGTCACTTGGAAATCTTTTCAATTTTAGGGAGTCTGGAAAGAGCTTAACTATGGACTCCGTGGGGGTTCCTTCTTCGTAAGTTTAGTCCCTCGGGCCTGAAAAAGGGATAAAATTATACCTGAGAGTACTCTTCTAAAGAATGGAAGTTCCATAGAGTATACCTTTATTCGTACAGTTGACCATCCGGACCGAAAAAGGGGTAAACTACCGCCGAACAGATGTGACTTCAAATTTCAGTTTAACGAGCGTGAAAGGCCACAAGATCGCTCGACAATCTTTTCATGTTTAGAGGGTTTGAAAAGGGCTTAAAAGGAGACTCGTTGTTTTTTGGGAGTCCTGAGGGTGAGATTAAGAGTGAAGAAGAATTATGCAAATGAGGCTCAAACTCATTTTTGGGAAAGACTATAAGGACTCCTGAGTCTATAGTGTTTTAGATATGGCATGGACAACATAATGCAACCAGGACCTACCTAGGGCATCCATATTCTGATAAGATCTACCGCCAAGTTGTGACACTTCTAAAGAAGATATGATGGTTCTGTGTCATAACCTGATGGGATCAATCCTATGGCAAAGGAAAAATACAATGAGACACAAAAGTCAGGGTAGTAACCTAACCTATATGCTCAAGTTGATTCTTGGAAAAAATTTCATGGACTGTCAAAATTTTCTCAAAACTCAAAAAAAAAAAAATGTCCCAATACCTGATCAAATCCCTCCCATATAACTCCTGAATCACTCTAAATGGTTTTTGGTATAAAGAAACTGATAAGGGAGGCCAAAAAAGTGACAAAAAGAG
>JZKD02S2236481.1:14334-26283 GCA_000966675.3 Picea glauca
GATCTCATGCAGGAACCCCGATAGTTATTGGATCGGGAGGAGTTGTGAATAGTTTAACCTCTGTAGGAGGAGCACACGAGGAGGATAAATCTAAGCTGTCAGATCTTGGGTCAGATCATTGATATCCGTTGGATCGGGAGGAGGCACACGACGCTTAGCCTCAGGAGGAGGAGCACACAAAAGAATAGGTCCGAGTCGTTAGATCTGAGAAGAGATCCTGACAGTCATCGGATCGGCGGAAGTTACATGGAGGTTAAGTCCTTGTGGATAGGAGGGGAAATCCCGATGAGAGGAGTCATCATCAGGATATCGACCATCGGGAAATCAAGATTCTTGAGGTCGCGGGACCGTCCATTTGAATGGGGACACGTGGCGGAGATCCAGTGCCATCGGTGGTTTGGTGCGTCGGAGAATCAGAGTTCTCGAGGGAAAGGAAATCTTGACATCACAAGTCACAAAACATCGACAATATCAGAGCCATCCATCGTAGGGATAGGTGTCAGAGATCAAGTACCCGTCGACACATCGTTAATCAGAGAATCGAAGTTCTCGAGGTCGTGCGAACTGGGACTTCGAAGGTCTCAAAATCCCGAGAGTAAATCTGAGTCGTTCGTCTGAGGAGGGGCATGTGTCACGTGATTGTCCATTTCAGAGATCCGAGGCACCAGGAATCAGGACTTGCAGGTCTCGAATGGTGACAAGATATGAACTATTCATTTGGAGGGCGCATGTCAAAGGATCCCGAGGAATCGGGAATCAGCATATCGAATTTCTCAAGGTCGAAGGAACCAGGGTATCGAAAGTTCTGAAATCTCGATGAGATTGGGGTCGTCTGTTGGAGGGACGTGTGGCAGCGATCGAGCACCATCAATGAGAGCTGACAGGGAAGTCAACCCCTCGTTGTTTGGACTCAATCGAGAATCAAGATATCAAAGATCCCGGGAGCAAGAGTTTCGTGCATGACAGAATCATGAAACATGATTTCTCGATAAGGCCTAGGAGCATGGGCCACACTGACTGTCAGGACGACAAGTGGAATATTTTAGTGATAGGCAAAAGGACCATTGACAGGTCAACGACCGGGACCCATCAGAGGATTGGGAATCGAAGAATCGCGAGTCTCGTGGACATAAATATTGGGTCATCGCAAACACCGAAACTCCGATGGAGGATTGAACTATGGTCACATGGAGACACGTCATATGGATCATGCTTTAGCTAGGGGCTAGCATCTAGGAGCCGAGAGCTCATCGCCAAATTAGGGATCGAAGGATCGGGAGTTCTAAGTACGTGTGCCTTTTGGCCTAGCAAATTTCAAAACCCCAATAAAGAGTATGACTATGGTCATGGGTGGGGGGTGCATGGACTAGGTCATAGCCAGTAGGGGCTAGCGCGAGGAAGAATGGGCGCATCGGTGATCGAGGAATTGAGAGGTCTATGACCCTCGACAATAGGAACCCCGAAACCTCGAAGTCAGATAACAGTCCTTTCCTGTGGGGAAAGTTGGTTGCGGTCCAGTGCAAGGGCCGAGAAGGTGAGAAAGGACCTATGGATCTAGGTCAGATTTCATCAGTGACTCCTGAGGGAGTCCAAGGAGCCATTGAAGGCTCAACATAATTGAGAATTTGAACGATCCTGTGTTTGCAAGTGGGGATGCGATTTTGCGCCTGTGTCAAGTGGTATCAGAGCTAAGATCTTGTCTGTATATTTCAGGCAAGGGAGCCAGAGAAAAGGAGCACACTGATACACATCAAGTGGTATCAGAGCTAGTTCTTGTCTGTATATATTTCAGGCAGGAAGAGAGGCAGAAGAAGACATAGCACTGGAGGACACTGTGAGGACTTATTTACAGGTAGGCAACAGTCCATAGACAGTCAGCAAGACTGTAGGAAGATGAAGCTGGACACACTCATGATGAGGAGTGATAGCAGCAGATCTGTCAGGGAGGTAGATAGACATAGCATGATGGCTACTGAAGGCCATAGGAAGAAGAGAAGGTCAAAAAATCTTGCCGAATTTGATAAAGAAATGATAAGAGAACTCTATGAATTAAAGGCAGACATAGAGGATTTCGAACTGCAGATGTGGCAGGATAGGAGGAGGAGACGGATGCGTGAATTTCCCATGGAGAAGGAAAAAGAAAAATGGCCAGTCAAGGAGTTGATGGTCAGAGGGCAGCGTAGGCTGTTGAGAAAGTGGTTGAGGTATGCTGAAAACCTCAAGGCCACAGAAGAAAAGATGATTTATGTCTATTGGCCGGAGATTGGAAAAGGTCTCAATGATTGGGATGATGAAGAAGAAGAAATGAGATCGGCTGATGATCTCGAAGACTACCATGAGGGCAGAGAAGATAAAATTCCAGTTTTCCATGAGGGCAATGAGTTGAGATCAGTTGAGGATCTCACACACTGTCAGGAGGACAACGAGGGAATTTCACATACCCAGTTGGGCAACGATGAGAGATCGCTGAGGGATCTCGAATACTGCCAGGAGGGCAGTGGAAGCATCTTAAACTACCAGGAGGGCAGAGATGAAAATGCGAGGCCATCTGAAGGTCTCATGGGCTCGATGAAGAGTTCAATTCAGCAAGGAGTGCTGATGAAGATGGGATCGGTTGATCTCATGGTCTTCCAGGGAAGCAGCGGAAGCATCCCATACAGCTAGATGGGCAGTGATGAGAAGATGAGACTGTCTAAAGGTCTCATAAACTCAGAAGTGAGTTGCATTCAGCGAGGGGAGCTGACAGAGCAGGGGAGCTCGAAATCAGATCAGCAGGAACAACTGACAGTGAATGATTTGAGGAACCATATGATGATTGGAGGAATGAAAATATTCCTACCATTTCCCCTAGAGAAGGAAAAGGTCCATGTTGCAGATGACATGGCAGTAATAGAGGAACAGTCAACTGAGACTATCAAGCAAGGATTGGTGCATATGGTAAAGACTACCCAAGGAGAAGAAGGGGATGAAGAGAATGAGTGTTCTGAGGAACAACTCAATGATTTTAGCCAAGGAGATGAAAGGTAGGGAGCTGTAGAACTGAAGCTAGCAGCCAAGGAAGCCAAAGGGCAGGCAGGGAAAGTTATCACTCCATGGGAGATGGAGTTAGAGATGCTAGAGGATTGGTTGAACAATCCAGGGCCAGCAAGAGAACTGGAAAAATTTGAGCTATCAGAGAAGAGGATGACTGAGCAGTAGGTCAGTCAAGAAGATATTGTAGAGCTGAAGTCTGTAGCAGAGTGGCAACTTGAGGCCACAAATGAAGATGAAGAGAGAGGCATGGGAGATCATGATGATCTGCCCATGTGTCAAAAATTTTTGCAGCTAAGGAGACTGCATGAGCAGGACTAGCCACTAGAGAAACTGGATGAAGTGATAGAGGACATCAGGGAGCTGATGTTGAAGTCAACAGACACTGCCAACAGGGAGCAGCTGAGCAGAAGGAAAGAAGAAGCAGCAGCAACAACATAGCAGCAGAAGTAGCAACAATAGGAAGATGGAGCGGATGAACAACTCCAAAGGTTTATTTGGGATCCAGGAGGATTCCCAATAACTCAGAGGGGAAGCTCATGAGCAGGAGCTCATGATTTTTGTAGCTGTGGAGTATGATGCAGGAGCATCTCTCCAAGCCAGCTAGCCAGCTAGCCAGCCACGTCAGCGCGCATGCATTCGAGGATGAAAGGGAGGTGCAACCTCATTCAAATATTTGAAATTCAATGTAAATTTAATGTGCTTAGGCTATTGAGCTAGGGAATCCATGCCTTTGCGCAGGCTGTAGATAAGATAGGCATTTAATGCTAGATCGGCTAAGATCTAGTTCTGAATAGCAGACTAGACAACCATTGAATGTAATTTATTTGGGTAGGTAAATCCTGGAGGGAAGTGCTCGATGAGCACCTTAGGTAAAAGAGATTTTCATGCCTCATTTTGATTTAGGATGGTTGAGTTAGTTGAGGTAGAGAGCATCTACATGTAGAGAAGAGAGGAGAATAGCTGAGGAGAGCTCGGGAACACGATTGTAAAGATACATGCATTTTATCCATTTTTAAGACAAACAATAGTTTTCCTGCATTACTGTGTGTTATATGGATGCTTGTGGTGTGTTACTTTAGATATTGTGAATGTGTATTGTTATCATGCCTTTGCAGGGAGTTTGTGTGATTTGAGGTTGAGGGTCTTTGAGGATTCATGCCATGAGGGCGTGACAGAGTGTTACGAACTCTGAATACCAGTGCATGAGTGCACTTCTTACCTCTGAGGACTCAGAAAAAGACATGTTGAGGCACATGACCGAAGTCAACAACTCAGGAAGAAGACCTGTGAGGTTGTTGAACACCTCAGGGTGAAAGACTATGTATCAGGGACACAGTTACAGATAGAATCACTGAGGATTCTGTAGGAGCTCTTCCAGGTGGGAATCGAGCATAAGCACGAGGTGTTGGAGAAAGAAATCTGTTGTGAGTTCAGAGAATACTAGAATCACTGAGGATTCTGAGAGGCTCTGCCAAGTGGGCATTGAGCAGGTGCAAAGGGTGCACATAAGGAGACAGAATCGTTGGAGTGTTTTGTGGAATAGAATATACTCTGCCAGGAGGGCATCGAGGAAGTGTACAGATAGACACAGAAGAGGGGAAGAGAACTCTTTGAGTTCTGGAGCTAAGAGGAGAGTCCACTAAGGGACTTTTGTTGGGTTGTTGAATACCCATAAGAACTCAGCGAGAGGGTCACTTGAGCAGAAGGATAACTAGGAAGGTATCCATTTCATCCTCCATCTNGCGAACTGGGACTTCGAAGGTCTCAAAATCCCGAGAGTAAATCTGAGCCGTTCGTCTGAGGAGGGGCATGTGTCACGTGATTATCCATTTCGGAGATCCGAGGCACCAGGCATCAAGACTTGTAGGTCTCGAACGGTGACAAAATATGAACTGTTCATTTGGAGGGCGCATGTCAAAGGATCCCGAGGAATCGGGAATCAGCATATCGAAGTTCTCAAGGTCGAAGGAACCAGGGTATCGAAAGTTCTGAAATCTCGACGAGATTGGGGTCATCGATTGGAGGGACGTGTGGCAGCGATCGAGCACCATCAAGGAGAGCCGACAGGGAATTCAACCCCTCAGTGTTTGGAGTCAATCGAGAATCAAGATATCAGAGATCCTGGGAGCGAGAGTTTCATGCATGACAGAATCATGAAACACGATTTCTCGATAAGGCCTAGGAGCATGGGCCACACTGACTGTCAGGACGACAAGTGGAATATTTTAGCGATAGGCAAAAGGACCATTGACAGGTCAACGACCGGGACCCATCGGAGGATTGGGAATCGAAGAATCGCGAGTCCCGTGGACATAAATATTGGGTCATCGCAAACACCGAAACTCCAATGGAGGATTGAACTATGGTCATACGGAGACACATCATATGGACCATGCTTTAGCTAGGGGCTAGCATCTAGGATCTGAGAGCTCATTGCCAAATTAGGGATCGGAGGATCGGGATTTCTAAGTACGTGTGCCTTTTGGCCTAGCAAATTTCAAAACCCCGATAAAGAGTATGACTATGGTCATGGGTGGGGGGTGCATGGACTAGGTCATAGCCGGTAGGGGCTAGCGCGAGGAAGAATGGGCGCATCGGTGATCGGGGAATTGAGAGGTCTATGACCCTCGACAATAGGAACCCCGAAACCTCGAAGTCAGATAATAGTCCTTTCCTGTGGGGAAAGTTGGTTGCGGTCTAGTGCAAGGGCCGAGAAGGTGAGAAAGGACCTATGGATCTAGGTCAGATTTCATCAGTGACTCCCAAGGGAGTCCAAGGAGCCATTGAAGGCTCAACATAATTGAGAATTTGAACGATCCTGTGTTTGCAAGTGGGGATGCGATTTTGTGCCTGTGTCAAGTGGTATCAGAGATAAGATCTTGTCTATATATTTCAGGCAAGAGAGCCAGAGAAAAGGAGCACACTGATACACATCAAGTGGTATCAGAGCTAGTTCTTGTCTATATATATTTCAGGCAGGAAGAGAGGCAGAAGAAGACAGAGCACTGGAGGACACTGTGAGGACTTATTTGCAGGTAGGCAACAGTCCATAGACAGTCAGCAAGACTGTAGGAAGATGAAGCTGGACACACTTAGGATGCGGAGTGATAGTAGCAGATCTGTCAGGGAGGTAGATAGACATAGCACGATGGCTACTGAAGGCCATAGGAAGAAGAGAAGGGCACAAAAGCTTGCCGAATTTGATAAAGAAATGATAAGAGAACTCTATGAATTAAAGGCAGACATAGAGGATTTCGAACTGCAGATGTGGCAGGATAGGAGGAGGAGACGGATGCGTGAATTGCCCATGGAGAAGGAAAAAGAAAAATGGCCAGTCAAGGAGTTGATGGTTAGAGGGAAGCGTAGGCTGTTGAGAAAGTGGTTGAGGTATGCCGAAAACCTCAAGGCCACAGAAGAAAATATGATTTATGTCTATTGGCCGGAGATTGGAAAAGGTCTCAATGATTGGGATGATGAAGAAGAAGAAATGAGATCGGCTGATGATCTCAAAGACTACCATGAGGGCAGAGAAGATGAAATTCCAGTTTTCCATGAGGGCAATGAGTTGAGATCAGTTGAGGATCTCACAAACTGTCAGGAGGACAGCGAGGGAATTTCACATACCCAGTTGGGCAACGATGAGAGATCGCTGAGGGATCTCGAATACTGCCAAGAGGGNAGGCAGACATAGAGGATTTCGAACTGCAGATGTGGCAGGATAGGAGGAGGAGACGGATGCGTGAATTGCCCATGGAGAAGGAAAAAGAAAAATGGCCAGTCAAGGAGTTGATGGTCAGAGGGCAGCGTAGGCTGTTGAGAAAGTGGTTGAGGTATGCTGAAAACCTCAAGGCCACAAAAGAAAAGATGATTTATGTCTATTGGCCGGAGATTGGAAAAGGTCTCAATGATTGGGATGATGAAGAAGAAGAAATGAGATCGGCTGATGATCTCGAAGACTACCATGAGGGCAGAGAAGATAAAATTCCAGTTTTCCATGAGGGCAATGAGTTGAGATCAGTTGAGGATCTCACACACTGTCAGGAGGACAACGAGGGAATTTCACATACCCAGTTGGGCAACGATGAGAGATCGCTGAGGGATCTCGAATACTGCCAGGAGGGCAGTGGAAGCATCTTAAACTACCAGAAGGGCAGAGATGAAAATGCGAGGCCATCTGAAGGTCTCATGGGCTCGATGAAGAGTTCAATTCAGCAAGGAGTGCTGATGAAGATGGGATCAGTTGATCTCATGGTCTTCCAGGGAAGCAGCGGAAGCATCCCATACTGCTAGATGGGCAGTGATGAGAAGATGAGACTGTCTAAAGGTCTCATAAACTCAGAAGTGAGTTGCATTCAGCGAGGGGAGCTGACAGAGCAGGGGAGCTCGAAATCGGATCAGCAGGAACAACTGACAGTGAATGATTTGAGGAACCATATGATGATTGGAGGAATGAAAATATTCCTACCATTTCCCCTAGAGGAGGAAAAGGTCCATGTTGCAGATGACATGGCAGTAATAGAGGAACAGTCAACTGAGACTATCAAGCAAGAATTGGTGCATATGGTAAAGACTACCCAAGGAGAAGAAGGGGATGAAGAGAATGAGTGTTCTGAGGAACAACTCAATGATTTTAGCCAAGGAGATGAAAGGCAGGGAGCTGTAGAACTGAAGCTAGCAGCCAAGGAAGCCAAAGGGCAGGCAGGGAAAGTTATCACTCCATGGGAGATGGAGTTAGAGATGCTAGAGGATTGGTTGAACAATCCAGGGCCAGCAAGAGAACTGGAAAAATTTGAGCTATCAGAGAAGAGGATGACTGAGCAGTAGGTCAGTCAAGAAGATATTGTAGAGCTGAAGTCTGTAGCAGAGTGGCAACTTGAGGCCACAAATGAAGATGAAGAGAGAGGCATGGGAGATCATGATGATCTGCCCATGTGTCAAAAATTTTTGCAGCTAAGGAGACTGCATGAGCAGGACTAGCCACTAGAGAAACTGGATGAAGTGATAGAGGACATCAGGGAGCTGATGTTGAAGTCAACAGACACTGCCAACAGGGAGCAGCTGAGCAGAAGGAAAGAAGAAGCAGCAGCAACAACATAGCAGCAGAAGTAGCAACAATAGGAAGATGGAGCGGATGAACAACTCCAAAGGTTTATTTGGGATCCAGGAGGATTCCCAATAACTCAGAGGGGAAGCTCATGAGCAGGAGCTCATGATTTTTGTAGCTGTGGAGTATGATGCAGGAGCATCTCTCCAAGCCAGCTAGCCAGCTAGCCAGCCACGTCAGCGCGCATGCATTCGAGGATGAAAGGGAGGTGCAACCTCATTCAAATATTTGAAATTCAATGTAAATTTAATGTGCTTAGGCTATTGAGCTAGGGAATCCATGCCTTTGCGCAGGCTGTAGATAAGATAGGCATTTAATGCTAGATCGGCTAAGATCTAGTTCTGAATAGCAGACTAGACAACCATTGAATGTAATTTATTTGGGTAGGTAAATCCTGGAGGGAAGTGCTCGATGAGCACCTTAGGTAAAAGAGATTTTCATGCCTCATTTTGATTTAGGATGGTTGAGTTAGTTGAGGTAGAGAGCATCTACATGTAGAGAAGAGAGGAGAATAGCTGAGGAGAGCTCGGGAACACGATTGTAAAGATACATGCATTTTATCCATTTTTAAGACAAACAATAGTTTTCCTGCATTACTGTGTGTTATATGGATGCTTGTGGTGTGTTACTTTAGATATTGTGAATGTGTATTGTTATCATGCCTTTGCAGGGAGTTTGTGTGATTTGAGGTTGAGGGTCTTTGAGGATTCATGCCATGAGGGCGTGACAGAGTGTTACGAACTCTGAATACCAGTGCATGAGTGCACTTCTTACCTCTGAGGACTCAGAAAAAGACATGTTGAGGCACATGACCGAAGTCAACAACTCAGGAAGAAGACCTGTGAGGTTGTTGAACACCTCAGGGTGAAAGACTATGTATCAGGGACACAGTTACAGATAGAATCACTGAGGATTCTGTAGGAGCTCTTCCAGGTGGGAATCGAGCATAAGCACGAGGTGTTGGAGAAAGAAATCTGTTGTGAGTTCAGAGAATACTAGAATCACTGAGGATTCTGAGAGGCTCTGCCAAGTGGGCATTGAGCAGGTGCAAAGGGTGCACATAAGGAGACAGAATCGTTGGAGTGTTTTGTGGAATAGAATATACTCTGCCAGGAGGGCATCGAGGAAGTGTACAGATAGACACAGAAGAGGGGAAGAGAACTCTTTGAGTTCTGGAGCTAAGAGGAGAGTCCACTAAGGGACTTTTGTTGGGTTGTTGAATACCCATAAGAACTCAGCGAGAGGGTCACTTGAGCAGAAGGATAACTAGGAAGGTATCCATTTCATCCTCCATCTNAGGCAGACATAGAGGATTTCGAACTGCAGATGTGGCAGGATAGGAGGAGGAGACGGATGCGTGAATTGCCCATGGAGAAGGAAAAAGAAAAATGGCCAGTCAAGGAGTTGATGGTTAGAGGGAAGCGTAGGCTGTTGAGAAAGTGGTTGAGGTATGCCGAAAACCTCAAGGCCACAGAAGAAAATATGATTTATGTCTATTGGCCGGAGATTGGAAAAGGTCTCAATGATTGGGATGATGAAGAAGAAGAAATGAGATCGGCTGATGATCTCAAAGACTACCATGAGGGCAGAGAAGATGAAATTCCAGTTTTCCATGAGGGCAATGAGTTGAGATCAGTTGAGGATCTCACAAACTGTCAGGAGGACAGCGAGGGAATTTCACATACCCAGTTGGGCAACGATGAGAGATCGCTGAGGGATCTCGAATACTGCCAAGAGGGCAGTGGAAGCATCTTAAACTACCAGGAGGGCAGAGATGAAAATGCGAGGCCATCTGAAGGTCCCATGGGCTCGATGAAGAGTTCAATTCAGCAAGGAGTGCTGATGAAGATGGGATCGGTTGATCTCATGGTCTTCCAGGGAAGAAGCGGAAGCATCCCATACTGCTAGATGGGCAGTGATGAGCAGATGAGACTGTCTAAAGGTCTCATAAACTCATAAGTGAGTTGCATTCAGCCAGGGGAGCTGACAGAGCGGGGGAGCTCGAAATCGGATCAGTAGGAACAACTGACAGTGAATGATTTGAGGAACCGTATGATGATTGGAGGAATGAAAATATTCGTACCATTTCCCCTAGAGGAGGAAAAGGTCCATGTTGCAGATGACATGGCAGTAATAGAGGAACAGTCAACTAAGCCTATCAAGCAAGAATTGGTGCAGATGGTAAAGACTACACAAGGAGAAGAAGGGGATGAAGAGAATGAGTGTTCTGAGGAACAACTCAGTGATTTTAGCCAAGGAGCTGAAAGGCAGGGAGCTGTAGAACTGAAGCTAGCAGCTAAGGAAGCCAAAGGGAAGGCAGGGAAAGTTATCACTCCATGGGAGATGGAGTTAGAGATGCTAGAGGATTGGTTGAACAATCCAGGGCCAGCAAGAGAACTGGCAAAATTTGAGCTATCAGAGAAGAGGATGACTGAGCAATAGGCCAGTCAAGAAGATATTGTAGAACTGAAGTCTGTAGCAGAGTGGCAACTTGAGGCCACAAATGAAGATGAAGAGAGAGACATGGGAGATCATGATGATCTGCCCATGTGTCAAAAATTTTTGCAGCTAAGGAGACTGCATGAGCAGGACTAGCCACTAGAGAAACTGGATGAACTGATAGAGGACATCAGGGAGCTGATGTTGAAGTCAGCAGACACTGCCAACAGGGAGCAGCTGAGCAGAAGGAAAGAAGAAGCAGCAGCAACAATAGAGCAGCAGAAGCAGTAGCAATAGGAAGATGGAGCGGATGAACAACTCCAAAGGTTTATTTGGGATCCACGAGGATTCCCAATAACTCAGAGGGGAAGCTCATGAGCAAGAGCTCATGATTTTTGTAGCTGTGGAGTATGATGCAGGAGCATCTCTCCAAGCCAGCTAGCCAGCCAGCCAGCCACATCAGCGCGCATGCATTCGAGGATGAAAGGGAGGTGCAGCCTCATTCAAATATTTGAAATTCAATGTAAATTTAATGTGCTTAGGCTATTGATCTAGGGAAGCCATGCCTTTGCGCAGGCTGTAGATAAGATAGGCATTTAATGCTAGATCAGATAAGATCTAGTTCTGGATAGCAAACTAGACAACCATTGAATGTAATTTATTTGGGTAGGTAAATCCTGGAGGGAAGTGCTCGATGAGCACCTCAGGTAAAAGAGATTTTCATGCCTCATTTTGAGTTAGGACGGTTGAGTTAGTTGAGCTAGAGAGAATCTACATGTAGAGCAGAGAGGAGAAGAGTTGAGGAGAGATCGGGAACACGATTGTAAAGATACAGGCATTTTAGCCATTTTTAAGACAAACAGTAGTTTTCCTGCATTACTGTGTGTTATATGGATGCTTGTGGTGTGTTACTTTAGATATTGTGAATGTGTATTGTTATCATGCCTTTGCAGGGAGTTTGTGTGATTTCAGGTTGAGGGTCTTTGAGGATTCATGCCATGAGGGCGTGACAGAGTGTTGCGGACTCTGAATACCAGTGCATGAGTACACTTCTTACCTTTGAGGACTCAGAAAAAGACATGCTGAGGCACATGACCGAAGTCAACAACTCAGGAAGAAGACCTGTGAGGTTGTTGAACACCTCAGGGTGAAAGACTATGTATCAGAGACACAGTTGCAGATAGAATCACTGAGGATTCTGTAGGAGCTCTGCCAGGTGGGAATCGAGCATAAGCACGAGGTGTTGGAGAAAGAAATATGTTGTGAGTTCAGAGAAGACTAGAATCACTAAGGATTCTGAGAGGCTCTTCCAAGTGGGCATTAAGCAGGTGCAAAGGGTGCACATAAGGAGACATAATCGTTGGAGTGTTTTG
>JZKD02S2236492.1:19311-37655 GCA_000966675.3 Picea glauca
AGGGAACTGGTATTTAGCAAAAATCCAAAACTCTGATAGTTAGGCCTCTTCTAGATGAGAATTCTTGTGCTAACACGAGTATCCATCACATATCTTCTTAGAGATAATATTCCACCATTCTAGCAAGTCTTTCACTCTGTATTTTTATAGTCTCTGTACATTTCTTTCATTAATAGAAATCATGTATTACTGTATTTCTTAGTTTCTGGCAATATTTATGTGTATCTCATTGTCATATCCCTTCTTTCATTTCATTCTAAAAAATAATCTAGATCATTTGGTTGGAATATAACCCTTAAAGGAAGTTACTTGTTGAGTATAAATAAGAGAGCAAGGGTCTCTTATGAATGAAGCTTTTGAGTATATTGAAGATCTATTTTTTTGTGAAAGGTTTAGTGCAGGTACTAATGGATGCATCAAAATTTCTGCAAGTCTGAGGTAGCAAGGAATTTTGATGGTGAAAGTTTCAAAGGTTCATAAAACCATAGTTTTTTGAATCTATACATGGGATGCAGTGGGCCAAGTTACATACATATGCAAGCTGTAGAAGGCCAGGGCACGTACATACACTTGTTGAATAAGCACATGTCACATATATTTGAAAAGGCTAAGAAATTCTTGAGTAGATTCTAGTGCTAGGTTCCTAAAGTCTAAAGCAAGTTCCCAAGATATCTTTTTACATGTTCATATCTGCTACACAAGTTCTGGTATGATTATATGTTTTCTTGATGCCTAGATTTACTCATGTTATGGTGAATGCTTGAAGCATTCTTTGTATGGTTGTTGTGAGATCTAGATGTGGTATATGTTGGTTGGTTGATTGAGTGAGAAACACTCTCATGTTTGGTGTAAATCTTATATGGTTGAGGGATATATATGTTATATATATGCTGATGTATGGATGAGGGACATGCATAGGAATCTTGGTATGTTTTTTTTGTGATCTGTTTATGGTACATGTTGGTTGGTTGTTTGAGTGAGAAACACTCTCATGTATGGTACAATTTTGATATGGTTCCTATAGATCACACCCTTGAGCTAATTTTACTTGGTTGAGGGATATGTATGAAGATGTATGTATGGAATAGGTTGGTTGTAGTGACTGGTTGGATTCAATAACAGGTTACTGGTGGATGTGACAGATGCAATAAAGTTTCATAAGTGTAGAAGAATGGATGACCTAGTTTTCTGAAGGTGTACGAAGGATGACTAAGGGAATGATGCATACATACATGTGTTTTAATATAGGCAGGTCACATACATACATGGGATATAGTATAAACAGGTCATGTACCTGTTGGAATATTGGTTTCTATCTACATGAAAGGTATTGTACTTTGGGATTGGATTCCTCACATCTTAGTTGGTGCTGAGATATGCAATCCAATTCTTGTATTGAGAGTTGGTTCTTTTTTCAGTTTTTGTTGATAAAACCCGAAGATTGTAGTTTCTTGTAACACATAATGCAAAAATATTAAACACATATCTGGTGTTCTTGGTGTTTATTATGGTGATGGTTTATAGTTCTCTGTTATTGATGAATGTTGTTGATACATGAAAGTAGTTAAGTATGAATGAATAACATGATTAAAGTGGTTACTAAATAAATTTTTCAAAGAGGTGTAAAAATATACCTACACTGATTCACCCCCCTCCTCTTAGTGTGGTCGGTGTGTCCAATAATGGAATCTTTGCTTCCAAGATTAACTATGACTCTACCTATAATTTTAGTTGAATGATTATTTTCAAATGAAACTGATCCATCTCTTTCTTTCTTCAGAGTTAGAAATATGTTCTTGTCACTTTTCATATGTTTTGAACAACCACCATCAACATACCAATCACTTTTTCTGTGTTGGGATTGTAGAGAAAGCGAGCATTGATTATTCTTTCTTTTCCATATCTCTTGTGGTTCTAATATATGACTGTTAATGTTATGCTTTGATTCTTTTGGTGGAACAATCAATATACAATTCTTCGCTATGTGTACAAAATTGTTACATTTGTAGCATTCTACTTCATTGCTCAATGAACCATAATTGTTTTGGTTTCTGTTGTATGCTTCATAATATTTTCTGGGATAACTATTATTTAAGCACCTTGCATAGTTGCTTCATCTCTTGGCATAGGCTCTGTATTTTATATTTTTATGTCCAAAATTATCACAATTAAAACAAAGACCATAAAAGAACCTTTGATACCTGGAATCAAATGATCTTATTTGCGATTCACTCCTTCTGAATTCATCTTCTTGAATCTTCTTTATTT
The DNA here is from genome assembly GCA_000966675.3 of Picea glauca. Lineage (NCBI taxonomy): Eukaryota > Viridiplantae > Streptophyta > Pinopsida > Pinales > Pinaceae > Picea > Picea glauca. The sequence continues at coordinate 21,580 of JZKD02S2236492.1, forward strand.
CTGGAATGTTCTTCTTTGGGGGCTTGCATTATTCCTTCTCGACAAAATATCTGACAATCTCTGCATAGATTCTTTGTTTTGATTTGAGTTCTGTTGTCTTGGAGCTCAATCCTTTCTCATTTTGCACTTGATTGTATCCTATTCTAGATATTTCATTGGATGGTCTTTGCATGTTGATGATTCGATCCAATATTCTAGTGCTCTTCTATTGTATATCTTTCTTCTGAATATATTTACTTAAAGAGAATATTTGTACTTCTAAGCTTCCAATCATTTTCTCCTTTTTTTCTAACTGAATTCTAAGTATTTCCTCAATTATTCTATCTTCTTCTATTTGAATTTTTATATTCATGATCATCTGCTCAATTTCTTCAGAGTTGGAATTCTAAGATCCCTCTTTCATTTTTAACTCTTCCCTGAGTGAATTGTTTTTCTTTCTTTCTTTCCTAAGTTCTTCTAATGCACTGATTATATCTTTTGTGATATCGACTTCTTCTTCTTCTTCAGAATCTTCTTCATCAACTTCTACTTCCATACAGTAATATTTCTGAATGACTGTCACTATCATTATCCTCCTCGTATGATGAGGAACTATCCTCCTTTGAGTATAAAATTTTCTTGAATAATTTCCTTTTGTTTCTTCTCTTGTTTCCATTTTTATATTTCTTTTCCTTTTTATAAGCTTCTCATTCATCACTATATTTATTCTTATGAAGACATTTAGAAGAAAAATGACCAATACCACCACAATTAAAACATTTCAATGGAAGCATACCTTTATATTTGCCGATTTTTTTTTTTTAATTTCCTTACGAAATTAGCCATCTCTTCATCTTCATCAGAATCATCACTACAATTGCAACTTAGTTTGGAATTTTTCTTGTTCTTATTCTTTTTCTTCTTGGATTCCTTAAAATATGCTTCCTTCGTGACTGGTTTCTTTTTTTCTGTTCTCATTTCATAGTTTTTAAATATTCTATGTAACTCGTCCATGCTCAATGTATCAAGATTTTCTCTTTCTTCTAGGGATGATATTTTAGGATAAAATATCATAAGAAGAGACCTCAATACCTTTTGAAAACCAATGAGTAATCAACTTCTACTCTGAATCCCGTAATAGTGTTAACTTTTTTTTAACTCGCCAGAAGGTAGACTACAGTGTATTCATCTTCCTTCATATTCAATTATTCAAACTTATCTCCGAATATTTGAATCTTGGCTCTCTTAATTTTGGCCTCTCCTTCATAAATATTTTGGAGTATATATGAAAGATCCTTTTCACTGCAATAATTCATAACCTTGACAAATACTGGATCACCTAGATTGCTTAGAATGGTACCTTTAGTCTTTGAGTTATTTTCAATGAGTTTCCTTCCATCTCTATCAGTTGGGGGAGTGGCTGGTCTTGTATACCCATCTACTACTGATTTACAAACATCAAATCCATGTGCTTGTAAAAAGGTTTTCATCCTTTTATCCCAGAAGGTATAGTTCTGACCATCAAACAATAGTGCTCCAATCTTAGTGTATTCCATGATCTCATTCCAGTGGTTAGATTGGTTCTTAAAGGACTTGATCTAATACCAATTGTTGGAATAATGAGATGGGGCGGTGAATTAATATCAACACAATAAGTACTTTTAATATAAAACCTCCAATAATGTTCAATAGTCTCTTGTTGGCCCTTGACCAAGTTTTGGAGATCCTTGGTCAAGTTTGACCTATTTTGGGACTTCGACAAGTTGTCTAAGCCATAGTGCAAGTCAAAGCAGAGATCGTAGAATCTAGGCCCATTTTTAGGGCTTTTTTGGTTTTGGGATTATGTAACGGGTATGGGGATGTCGGCCCATGGGTTTACCCATGTTTAGGTCCATTTTGTAATGTATAAATAGATGTCTAGGCGATGTAAGAAAAGGACGATATAGACATCTCTGTGATGATGTGCTAATTGCAAGTGATAGTTGTACATGCTTTGTGCATACTATGTGATATTTGCAAGGCTAAGTGAAAGTGACTGTAAGAGATGGTGTAAAAGATTTGTGCTGTAAGCTAGCTTGGGGAAGGAAGATCTGGCTGAGTGCACACAGATCTCCTGTCTTATGCCGAGTAGGATCTTGTGGATGTGTGCATGTAGCCGATTGAATGAAGATTATAAAGAGAAGAAGAGTTGGTGGAAGTAGCCCCGGGATGGGGGTGAACCACATATATCCTACGTTATGGTTTCTTTATGCATTGTGATTGTTTTTTTGTTCATATGGTTAATGCTTAGTGTAGTAATGTATGCTTAGATGGACATGATATGATAGCTTAGTGCTTGGTGATGTGAATGAATGTAAGATCTGATCTGTTTCCTTATGCTAAGGGTCTAGATGTGGTAGATATGAGTGAATACTACATTGCTCTGTAATTAGGGTTTTGTATATGAAGTAAATACAAGCTAGATACTAGTGAATGATAATTACTAAGTGTTCTGTTAAGGTGCTGTAATCACAGATCCGTGTCCTAGCTAAGTTGCGAACATCTGAGTCCTGCAACCACCCCTACCTCTACCTTAGGTGAGATTTCATATGCTTCACAGGTGTTGCCAAAAGGGCTGGTAGTTAGGGTTTTGTTGGTGCGATGTTGAAGCATTGAAACTTGGGTCTTCCCTTGTGCCAACAAATGGTTCCATTGCCGAGACCTGAAACTGTGATTGCTGGGAACTGAGGAAAATAAAGAAAGATCTATGCATAGATCTGTTGCTTGACTTGTGAAGCTCTATGCTAAGAAAGGAGGCAGATCTAAAGAAAAGAGGTAAGATCAGTGAATTTTTTTATTTTAAGAGGTAAGATCTGAAAGCTTTGTTCTTTGATAAAGGTAAGATGAGTGGAAATTTTTGTTTCAAAAGTATGGATCTAGGCATATTTGATAAATTTTGTCCTAGTATGAAAACTAGGGCATAGTTAGAAGAAAGAATATTTGATATGAGTAGATCTGATAGAAATAATGAAAAATATGTTATTCCTATGCATAGAAAGAATGTTTGGAATAACAAATGGATGCAGGATCCTGGGAATAATTTTTTGCAGGTTAGTTACTATGATCCTAGTGCATAGTACAAGAAAGGCTAGGGATCATTTAAGATAAAGAGAGGATTAACTCTTTGTTACAGTTGCAAAATACCAGGACATCTTGCTAAGGATTGCCCTAATAGAACACCTAGTTGTCTTTGCTATAAAGCTATGGAAAATGAAGTTCTGGATTTCCCTAGAATGATTACTAAACTTGAAAGAATGAATATAAGACCAGAAAACCCCGAGGAAGGCCAAGAAACTAAGACCATGGTAGAACCCCAGAAAGAATAAAAGACTGTATTACTATGAATGAAAGAAACCATGAATGACCACAAAGATATCAACTTATCAGAGATCTTAAAAGACAAAGAATGCATAGAAACAAGAATAGGATACTTCGACATAGACTGTGTTCTGGATGAGGAAACATAGGTGAATCTCATGATAGAAAGTACTTGGGAAATTTTGGGAAGGCCTTCTATGGTTCCTTCATTAGGAGGAATAATATTCTTTAGAGGAAAACTGATAACCCTATGTGGAAGAGTTACCCAGACCTCTATGCATGCTCATGGAACTTCGACAGAGGAAGAATTCGAGGTTGTTAAATTTGTTGAGAACAACGCCCCATTTTCTATGTTATTAGGAAAACCCTGGATTAAGAGAGATTAGATCTGAAGAAAAGAAGAAGAGGCCCTAGAAAAAAAAAGCAAGAATTAAAAGATTTCATGACTAGGATAATAACGCACTTGATAGAAAAATAGGGGGATAATTCAAAGCAAATTAGGACCAGAGACCAGGTTGTCGAAGCTGAAAAAAATGTAGGAAGACTTGAAGAACCTATCCATACAGGAAAGTAGAGAACCTACCCCAGATAGAAAAGAAGTATTACCCTTGAACCCTATGACAAAATATCATTAGCACAAAGTTACTATGTTGAGTATAGATAAGAATCAAAATGGAAAGAGGAATACCAAGACACAGATCACAGGGAGGAAAGCTAGAAATCTCAGCAAGAAGAAGGCAAAGTTGGAGAAATTATAGGAAGTTCTAGAGAAGACTTCGCAGAAGGAAGGTTTGAAAAACTGGTACTTCATTGGGATATCATAACAACACCAAGTGACACTTCACCATGGAAGAGAGATATGACCATTGGAAGCATTATAACCGTTAGACTGACACCCTCGAACGGTTAACAATTATGGCCAGAAATCTCGCCATCGATCCATTTGGACCGTGCCATAATAGACAAAACTACATTGATGAAGGCTTCTCACCCATTGGAGAGATCCATTCCACCGCTGTCTACTTATTCCGTCGAATGTTGCACTGAGAATACTTTTTCAAATTGTATCCGTGCCAACGAGAGAACTCATTGTTTCCATGCTATCTTTACTAAGACTCCACCACCTGTTTTATTATATTGAATGGTTGTTCATCGACCTGAGTATCCGATATTGAGCGTGTATTTCATATGAATTGAACACAGTTGAAAAGTCCATAGAAGAAGTCTTAATTGATCTAATGGTTGAAAAAGTAATGTCCATAGGGATTCAAGCTTCATCGACGAGAGGAGTGAAGCCTCTCTGTTGACTGCTCACGGATCTGGACCATCCTGAGCTGCAATCGAGAAAAGAACCAAGAATTGAGATGACTTGGCGAATGTGAAGTTGTTCCCATCTATCCTTCCCAACTACATACCACCCCTAGCTGATGTGGTGAGTCATGATAGTGTCCCAAGGGACTTCAATTACACCTTGATTACTGCATACCTCCTGAAGGGGATACATGAAGTTCGAACCCAGCTAGACAAGATCATGACAATAAAATTCAACGACCTCAACCTAGGGGATCACAAGAACCACAACATGCTCACCGCTCACAGGTACTTGACTAGGATGAAGGGGAATAACTCAAGGACAATCCCCCAACCATGGAATATGAACCTTGTGCAATCCACTATCTTGAATGTGATGAGGATACCACATTTTGGAAGGCACCAGGAAGTTAACACATGCGTTAAGCTCTTGTTGTCGTGCTACCATGGAGACTATCTGTGTCTAGACAGATGCATTACAGTTGACCCAATGTTGATCCATAGGATCACTGGATTGAGCATGTAGGGACCATACCTACAAAACTTCTACCCAGGGAAGGCTGCAAATTGTGCCCTTGAATAGAGGATTAAGGATACCTATGATGATGTAGAAAAGGGGAAGCAAGGCTATGGGGTAGCTTCCATCTGGAATGGCATAGTGTGCCTGTCCTACCATTTGATTGTAGGGAAGCTAGTGAGAAAGAACAGACCTACATAGGTCAGAGGGTTCATCGTTGACCTCATTGGAAAATGCGTAGAGGGACTACAGATGAATTAGGAAAATTACTTAGTCAACCAGTTAGAATTGGATTGTCGCGAAGCTCAGGATCAGGGCTATGAGTTTCACTTTAGCTAGCTCTTAATCCTCATCATGTTTATAGCTTGGGATATGCCGGAAGGTGTGACATTCCCCGACATTGAGCCATTCGAGCCGCTCGTTGCGAAGTTCACCACGCTCTAGTATTCGAGCGATATGGGAAAACAGTGGTTGTCAAACATAGTATTCCATACCTACTATTAGCAGTTAAAGAGGGCCATTGAGGCTGTCCCTCATATGACGCCAAACACCCTACACCAGTTCAGGCCCCTTATGAAGTTCCATGCAGATCAACATTTTACTTATATCACTGCGCACGCAGATGAGAGTAAATAAGAACTTTAGTCATACTATAAGCTCACATAAGAGGACTTAGAAGAGATAACTAAGGACTGGACTACAGATCTCCTTATCCCCATTGATCCTGCAAAATTTTATGATCCTGAACTAATAGGAATCCCAAAGGCCACTCGCAAAGAGCATGACACACCTGGAATAAGCAGAAGGAAAAAGATAGAAGAGGTACATAACATGAGCAGTGCATTAGAAGAAACTACTTCAGAATCACCTGGAGGAGGAGGTAACGAAAAAGTAGATAAATAAGAGAACAATGGGAAAGAAGATCAACATAAGCAAGGAGAAGTAACATTGCCTAGGGATCCTGTTGATGAGACTGATCCATCTAAGAAAATAAAGGTTTCTCCTATGAAACATATCTCGTGGAAGAAATCCAGAGCTAGTAAGACCAAGTTTCATACTGTGCTCACGCTTGATGACTTTGAATTCATTATTGCAGTTGTATCAGATGCCTCGCAGGACATTTTGTAGAACATCGAAGATAAACAAGAAGCCATGTATGATAGAATTGAGACAGAGCTGAGAGGAGTTCAACATGCTCTTCACTCCAGCTGCACAGTGTCCACTGTGCCCCCACCATTAGAAGAAACAGAGTTTGGAGATGAGCCTGCCCAACTCTGTAGAATAGATGATGTGACCGAAGCTCACCTTCATCGCGCCCAAGAAGAAAAGGAATAGGCCACGGTGGCCCTGAAGCAAGCACAATAAGAAGTGATAGAGAAATGTAGGATTGTGTAGCAGGAGAAGGCTACCCTTCAATCAAAATTAGAAGAAGACAAAGCACAAATCCAATGAGAGAAGGAAAAATTTCTCAGCGAGCAGGTTGGAGTAAAAGAAGCAGTCAACAGAGCACTCCGCTTTGTGACGGGCTTAGAGAAAAAGGAGGAAGAACCAATAGAGCATCAAGTAGTGAAGCTTGCTGGAGCCATTCAACAACTTCAATAGAGAATAACAGATCTAGAGCTACTGTCAGTGCCAAACATTCCATAGGACATGCGGGATCAAAGAGAAGCAACTGCTCGGAGTGCAGTTCAGAGAATCAAGACCTTCACCATGGAATGTAAATATCTCAGTGATCATAGTGCATAGACTTATGAACAACTTACTATGGATCCTGAACTAAAGACACTGGAGTCCCAACTCCAGGAGGAAAAGAAACAAATAAGAATGGTACAGGCACAGTTGAAGCTCTTGTCTGCAGTTGAAAGAATGAAAATATCTTAGGAACATCGCACTGCTCAACAACAAGTCCATACCATACATAGCAAAGTCATGGAAGTGACTTAGAGGCTCCATCCAGTCCAGGATGCAACTTGCCAACTGTTTGAGGAGATTTAAGGATGAGAAGTAGAGATGGAACAAGTATTCACTTCAGTTGAACAACGCTTAGAGGGACCTGTGAATGAGACAATTCTTCAGAAGTTCACCGAGCAGGAGGCCTTGGTGCAGCAGCAGGCTGAAGTAGTTCAATCCAGGATCAAGGATTTTGAAGCAGAGCTACCCATATCAAAGTGACTCGAGACGAGTCACATGTGAGTGTTGAGGGCCTGCTAGCCCTTGACCAATTTTTGGAGATCCTTGGTCAGGTTTGACCTATTTTGGGACTTTGACAGGCTATCGAAGACAGAGCGTAAGTCAAAGCAAAGATCGCGGAATCTCGACCCCTTTTTAGGGATTTTTGGGTTTTGGGCTTATGTAATGGGTATGGGGATGTCGGCCCATTGGTTTACCCATGTTTAGGCCCATTTTTTAATGTATAAATAGATGTCTAGGCGATGTAAGAAAAGGACGATATAGACATCTGTGTGATGACGTGCTAAGTGCAAGTGATAGTTGTACATGCTTTGTGAATATTGTGTGATACTTGCAAGGCTAAGTGAAAGTGACTGTAAGAGATGGTATAAAGGCTTTGTGATGTAACCTAGCTCGGGGAGGGATGATCTGGCTGAGTGCACACATATCTTCTGTCCTATGCAAAGTATGATCTTGTGGCTCTGTGCATGTAGACGATTGACTCAAGATAATAAAGAGAAGAAGAGTTGGTGGACGTAGCCATAGGCTGGGGGTGAACCACATATATCCCGTGTTATGGTTGCTTTGTGCATTGTGATTGTTTTATTGTTCATATGGTTAATGCTTAGTGTAGTAATGTATTCTTAGATGGACATGATATGATATCTTAGTGCTTAGTGAAGTGAATGAATGTTAGATCTGATCCGTTTCCTTATTCTAAGGGTTTAGATGTGGTAGATTTGAGTGAATACTACATTTCTCTGTATTTAGGGTTTTGTTTGTGAAGTAAATACAGGATAGATACTAATGAATGATAATTGCTAAGTGTTTTGTTAAGGTGTTGTAATCACAGATCTGTGTCCCAGCTAGGTTGTAGACATATGAGTCCTGCAACCACCCCTGCCTCTACCTCGGGTGAGATTTCATCTGCTTCGCAGGTGTTGCCAAAAGGGCTGGTAGTTAGGTTTTTGTTGGTGTGTTGCTGAAGCGTTGAACCCTGGGTCTGCCCCTATGCCAACATCTCTCATTAGCATTCAATATATAATCAACACCATAATTCAATGCATAAACATCACATAAACATAGTACACCAAAATTTTACGTGGAAACCCAATGTAGGAGAAAACCACAAAATGCTTTTCTTATTTATCAAAGAGTACATTCATTGGATTCACCAACTTCCTATTTCTCCATTTGCAATTGGAAGGAGGCTTAACCCCATTTTTATAGTCTTAAACATGAAGGAAGCTCCAACTCCTTAATTTTTTGGCTCGAACTAGAAGAAGGATACAACCACTTTCCTTGCCCCATCCAAATGCCCTAAAATATAAATGTATACCAATATGTCACTACCTATGTTGCTGTAACTAATAACCTATTGCTTATGTTGTTTATGATACTTCTGTTGCTGCTACTGATTTCAATATGTCATCAATACTGCAACCACACATACCTCATACCAAGATCCACAAGAGACTTCTACAAATCAAATTCTTATGAATTACTAAGACATATCTATTCCTTATTTATTCAGAATACACACCTTAAGATACAAAGGAAGACATACCTTCAACCTGTAACTGATCTAATTTTTAGATCTCTTATCTTCAACAACTTTCCTTCATAGGTCCACAACTCTTACACTGTCTGCTCACATATGTCCATGCTTTTCTTCACTGCAGCTAGTGGATGTCCATTATTTTCTTCCTAAAACCCACATATTTACTCAAGGAACCTAGATCTCTAACTTTTTCTTCGTACGCTCAGCTCCCGCAAACTTATTTCTTCACTGAAATTCATTAACTCCAACTTATTATATTCATATCTATTAATTAGTATTCATAGAAGTGATTTTCCAATTGACTCTTCTATGTGTTTTAATGAGGATCTCATGATGACATGCAACACACATGTAACTTGTTAACTTTTGTTTATAGTTAATTTAACATGAAATTGACATGCAACTTGTTAACTTCAGTTTACATATATTTTATCTTGACATGAAATTTGTTAACTTCCTATTTAAGGGTTGACATCAATGACAACCAAACTTTCAACAGTTTCAACATAGTAGCATTATTCATAACATTGATGGCATCCCATAAATCTATAAGAGTATTTTGGATCAAGGTTTTGTTGATGTGAAAATTTACTCAAGGGTTTCTTGGATCCGGGTACTTAGGTACAATTAACTTCCCAAGCATAAGGTTAGCTAGGTATCCTATAACATTTATAGTGGGGGCATATTTTCTTTTCCTCCTTGGCCTTGTAATGAACTCTTTTTTGATAAACCTATTAAAAATAGACACATCCTTGAGGGCTTGCAAGAGAGGTATTTTTATACACACACACACTTAATTTCTCTTAGAAGTTCTTTCTCTTCAAATGTATACATTTTCTTTTCATTTAATCTTCCAGGATAAGGAGAGTTTTTGGTTGGGGTGAGGTAATATATTCTTTATCGGAGTATACATATTTTATGATATTGTTTTGTTGTTTTAATAATTTTTCTTATTTAATATTGATCTCTTTCACTTCTAAGGAATAAGTCTGATAAGTGGTTTCACTATTGTATACATGTTGAACTTGTTATTTGGATTTGGAGTAGGTTGAGGAGGTAAATGAGGTTGTTTAGGAGGAGCACTATTTTGAGTTGTGTTGTTGGGTTGAGGAGGAGGAGGATTTTAATGTAGGTTACTGAAAATTTTGTGGCCTCCATCCTTGTAGAGGTTGACTCCACTGGTGGTTTTGATTTTGTGGCATGCTAGGAAATGATTGGTATGGAGGAGAAATTGGTGGTCCTTGATATTTCCAAGGATTTATATTTGTCCAAGGAGATGTATTTGGATTATATCATGGTTGAGGAGACATTTAAGTATTATATGCACTAAAATGTTGAGCAGGGTTGAAGTTAAAACCTATTTGGAAGGTTATTGATGCTCCAAGACTCCTTTAATTGATGAAGAATAGTGATTCCACATTCTCCTCTTCTCCTCAAAATGTAGCTTCCAATCCTAGAAAATAATATTTGTTAGTTGGATAATTTTCTTCACAAATAACACAAACATCTATAAGGTTTAGAGGGCACAAATTTCTAGGATGATTTTTAGTGCATTTAGGGAAATAGACAACCAATTCCTTCTATGCTTCCTCCTAGTTCTTCTTGATATGCAAAGTATCCATTTGCATGTCTAAAGAATGAAAAATATTGGTTTTCATATCTTCTATTAACCATCCTAATTTGTTCTTTATATGATCTGTAGGGTTAGAATATTAAGGTACCAAACCTCTATTTCTTCTACCTTTCTTTCTTGAGGACCTTGAATGGTTCTTGAATGTTATTTTGATATCATCATAGTCCAACTGATAGATATCTCCATTGGATAAGAGATTAAATGTTTCAATAAGATCCTCTCTTACTCCTCTGAGTAAGACAAGATTGAGTGAGTCCTCATCCATAGTACATTTTTTAGCTCTTTTTAGCTTAACTAAAATATCTCTTCAAAGAATTCTATAGATTCATCAGGTCCTTCTTCCATTTTGAAAATTTCATCCCTTGTGTCCCTTTCTCTGAAGTAGTCTTTGTATCTCTCACTGAAGGTATTTTTTATTTGATCCCAAGTTGTGATACTATTTTTGTCTAGGCTCATAAACCATCTTAGAGTTGAATCCTTCAAGGTAGAAGGAGAAATTTTGATCTTCTTTTCATCAATAGTATAATCATATGTACTACATATAACTACAAACTCAAATAAGAAAGTGTCAGGATCTTCAGAAACAAGCCCATGAAAATGAGGTAAGGAATAAGGATTAATATTTTTCATCTTGGCATCTCCATTGGATTCCTAAATGAGGAACTCAAATATCTCTTCTTCAAGCACCAACCATGGCATGAGGTGAGGGAGATTGTCCTTCCTCTGAAATTTTTTCAATTGCTCTAGCTTCCCTTTCCAAGAAACTTTCAAGTATTCCAGGACCAATCTCTTGATTTCTTGGACCTATTTTTGGGGTGGGGGTTTTTGGAAAAGAATCAACTTTCCTATTTATAGGTCTAGTCATTCATGAAATTAAAGAAAGTAAAACTATTATTTTTCTCTTTACATATAATGAAAAAGAGTGTGACAAGGAGCTAACAATACTCACTCGAAGTGAAAGAACTTAGGATTTTACACTATAGAAATCCTATAGTGAGGTTGGCCTTGTGACTGAGGTATATTTCTTACTTCTCTAGGTCACACAAAAGAAAACAAAAAAATGAAAATGATACGCAAACTTTAGCACCTCCTTGACAATGACACCAAAAACTCACGGTCCTAGGAATAACATAATAATACTACTGTATCCTTGGCTCCTTACTTTAATTTGTCAACCCGAGGTTCATACAAACTTGGGAGGTGATGTGCAATGTATATGTAGTATGCAAAGACAGTAATAAAGTTCTGAGACTAATCAAGGGTTGGAATACATGAAATTGTGCAGAAAAGTGAAATGACAAAAATAAACTTTAACATATTGGTGAAAAACACACCAAATTAAAATAACAACTAATCTAGTTTGTAGAAGGAAATAATTTTATCTAAAAACTAAACAATAAAGAGAAAATTGAAAGAAGGAAGTGAATTCATTCTAGTGTATGACAGAAAGTTGCAATTTAAAGAATAACTAAACTAATGTATAAACTTAAACAAGCTATTTTATTCCTAACCATTTGATCAATAACAACCCATATGTATTCTTAATGTTTATTATTGTTCTCATGAAAACAATATTAAGACAAACTAAATTATAGAACTGAAACAGTCCTATAGGAGGTTTCTATGAGGACTATATGGTTTCTACAAGAAACTCCTACAGGAAGCCATGAAGAAGCCTAGAAATATAGTGTAAGTCTTTTGAAGCATAAAAAAAGCTAGACTACAATAAAATGAAATAGATATCAGGTTCTTGGCCTTGGAAAAGAACACAAGAGTGTTCCAAGAGGTCGTTGAATCTTTCTCTAGGATGCCTGTTGTAACCAACCTGTTAACCATAACTTGACAGAAAGCATAATTAATCATGCAAACCTATGTTAATATTGAAAAGAGAATGAAATTCTAACTGATCACTAAATTAACATGCAAAGAACTAAATAAATTGCAATAGGGTCCTTGTAGGGATGATTTTAAGGGTGGAAATTTATTTTAAAATGCAGAAAACTTGGAGAATCTTACTAATCCTTCATATGGCAACTAAAAAATGCTTAACAATATTTTTATAAAAATATTCAAATTTCTAATAATTTTATATAGTTTGTATAATTTTTTGGYGATTTTTAAGGTAAAATGATTTTATCCTATAGAATTTGGGCAAATCATTTTTAGAATGGAGAATATTTTTTTGCGAAAAAGCATGGAAAATTATCSCATGAGCGAAATTTATCCCCTAAAATATCCTTGGGTCCTTGATCCCTCTTGAGTGGGCCCTACCCAAGAAGYACAAGGAACCTTGAGAAAAAATTAATAAGCTGAAAAMAAGACTATATTTATTCCATTAACATTAGTAGTACATTAAGAGAAAAAGCCTCTAAGTCTTCAACAAAAGTATTTAGACAAAAGTCTCAATACAATATTATCAAAAATCCATCCCTTCTATCCTAGGCTAGAGGTGTATATAGTCATGGGAGTTCGACCTCCCTGCTTAGATTAAGGAAAGAAGTGGGGAAATAGGGGATCCTATTCAATCTCATATATATATCAAACTATTGTTGATCAGGAGTGGATATTAATTAACAAAGAGTTCTCAAGAGGTAAGTGTGGACAATGTCCCTTGATTCTTGGATGGTAGTGCTTCGAGGGAGACAAAATTCCCTGATTTTAGGATGTTGGTTCCCTTAAGCTCTCTTGATTCATGGAGTTTGACCTGCTTGGTGATAACCACATATTTTGGCATAGACATTAGAGAAAAAAGGTATAATATACACAAATTTCCTCCTCAAAATACATTTACTAAGAAACGAAAAAATATCCATCAATTACTATCAAATATGGCCATAAACAAGTATTAGGTCATATTATGGTGGGAAAATGTGCCTATGCCGAACCTTTGTGATAGGAAATTATTAGGATCATTAGAGATGTCATAGAAGAGACACTAGACCTCATATAAACACTAGAGGAGTGAGAAGTTTGGCTCACATATGAAACCCTTATGGATGTAGACATGGTACAAGTGGATGAAAACTCAATCAATGAAGAGGGAAACATAACATCATGCATGGAAGAGGTGTTTTGATGAAAATTTTTGGAGCAGGCCTATTTTGGGAAGAAATTCTATTTTGGGAGAAGGCCTATTTTTAGAGAGAAAGATCTATATTTGGAGCACGCACAATAGGTGGCAGAAAAGAAACATGCAGAAGGAGGAAAAGTAGTGTGGCACACATGAAGAATAGAACTAAACATGTTAGGGTTAGGGTTTTGGAAAAGAATGTAACAATTATAAGCCAATAGAGTAATATTAATAAAGACCCAGGAGGTCTAGGTACGGGGTTCATGAGTTGTTGATTATTGTGAAGTAAGCTATTATTGTTGTTGAGTCAAATGAGCTAGTTTATGAGGGTTAGTTCACATGATGTGGAGCTTGGTGTGATCTAGTCCGCCTCATAGAGGGTATTTACCCTCCTTTTGATTGTAATCCTGAAGATGTAATGCACGCTGTTGTGTTGTTTTTGTCACTTGGGTGAGCAAAACAACAACACTTGCATGTCTAGATGAGCCTGCTAGACAAGAAATTTTTTTGTGAGTGGGTTAAACAAGTGAAACACATGTATAAACAAATAAATAAAATAAAACAAATAAGAAATAAATGTTAGAAATCATGAGAAACTTAGAACCATGAAAATAAAAAAATGACCAACATAATGCTACCAATGGATCAATAGATTAGTAGGAAAAACACCATAGATAAAAATAGGAATTTATGAGTCCCCTCTTCCTCCTTGGGAGGGATCTTGAGTTCCCTAGTAGAGAGATCTTCATACAATGGAAGGAATAGAAAATGGTGAAGAACAACAATGCATATTCCCTCAAGAGGTGAGTGGAATGGCCTATTGCAATGGTGCTTGAAGTCTCCAAAGAGAAAATAGGATTCTCAACAGAGAATTATTGCATCATAACAATAATATGAAGATCTTGGTTTCTTAGTGCACCCATGGCTCTTATTTATAGCATTCATACATGGAAAAATGCAATTGTTTCATAGTGTGAACAAGGGGCCTTTTAGGGCACCCTCTAGTCCTTGACCAACCTCCCATTTGGATTTTGCTTAGATATGAGTGTCAAATCGTGTTATGGGTTGGTCCATAAGTGTTTGAGGGGACGACAAGATCCGTAAATGCATCATTCATAGAAGTGTGCTGATTTTCTCGTACACAATCGTGCATTTGGAGCACTGTGCGCGCTGAGGCTGTGTTGGCCCATGCACACTGTGCACTGTGCACGTGCTTCCTTTGGTGAATCTGGACATTTCAAATTTTGACCCAATTGTGTAGTTTTTTTCCTTTTGAATTCATTTTAGTGATGTAGGTTGACTAATTTTTGTTGGCATTGATGTTCTCTTTAACCATTTGTGTGCAATGTTGCAGGTGATTTTTCAGTGATAACAGATGCCCCCTAATGTGTGAGGTTAGGAGCATACATATATATGAAATAAATCAATGTTTATTTTGCTGAGAGCGCCATTGTAATGGAGAGTGAAGAGAGGAACTACAAGAGTGATCTGCTGGAGGGAGAGGGAAAATTGTGGGAATCAAACCTTTCTATAAGGAGAAAAAATAAAATCTATGTACAAACAAGGTGGGCATTCCCCATGCTCGTGTCATGTAACCAAAATGGATATTGTAACTGAGGATGTAGTCGTAGTGGTGCCAATAGTTGGGGGTGATGGTGGTGTGGAATGAGAATGTACTAGGATTTGCATTAGTATTCCCTCTATATGAGGAGGGAGAGATGGTTGGGGAACCATCGTGTGTGGATGAAGATACCATACAGGGATGGCAAGAACCATGTTAGGAAGGGAGAGAGTCACAACTACATGGAATTATTAGACATAAGGTGTGGGGTAGAAGAAGAGAATTTGGGTAATGGCTTGGGGGACTATCTCCCAAATAAAGATTTTCCCCTAGAGGGGGGGAAATATGGGATAAGTGGTGCAGTGGGGAGCTTAGGGAGATCTTGAGGTAATAATTCTCCAACTGGTGGAACCTCGATGTGAGGAGAGGCCTCGATGGGAGGAGTAGTGCCTCCGATATCTTTTCCATTAGACTATACTACACACACTTGTGTTGAAGGGTATAAGAGAGGTGGTTCTTCGTGATATGCCCCCAACAAGGATGGGTCTTTGAAAATTATGGGACCCATGTTGATGACTGAAGAAGCATATGAGTTAGTGCATACAAGGGGGAGAATGTTATCAATGTTGGCATAATGGTTAGCTTCATAATGTGTAAGTTGGACGATGGTGATGATTTTACCATTGTGGGGGAACATCATCGTTCAAAACACAGAAGAGGCCACCGCCATCATAGCATACATGTAGCTACGTACGAACAATATATTATAATCAAGTGGGGCATCTATAACTTCAATGTCGACGAGGATGGTTTTTCCCCCAAGTTATATAAGGACATTGTGGAAGATCCCTTCAGGGGATGATGGTCGGCCGTCATAATATCTCAGGGTGATGGTGGATGGAACTAGCTCAAGTGAGC
>JZKD02S2236503.1:22168-37654 GCA_000966675.3 Picea glauca
AAAAATTCATTTCTCCTCAACCATGAGGATCCACGTGACGTGCCACATACCACCGGAAAGAGAATGATGTATACTATCCATCCATGGGTGTTTTATCTACATGTGCATTTTCCTTTATGTCCAAATAACTTCATCAATCTTGTGGTCCAAAACCCATGACTAGGGTTGACATCAATGACAACAACCAATATTCCAACAAAGAACTTGCAGACCAGCGTGCCTTATCATTTCTACTCATATGTGCAACCTGACCCTGAAAATCTTCCACTTTGCAAGCATCCACAACTTTTGTGTTGTGCCTAATTCATTGCGCTATGGAGTCAGTCAATATCATTTTAACTCTGGCCCAAAACTTCTACAACTTATTCAAACTCTAACAAAATGTCGAAAACAAACTCGCTGCAAATCTTCTTACACTATGCAAATTGCAAAAACAAATTCTCAATAAGAGAGCTTATTGCCTGCCCTACTTCTAACCAATTATACCGCCACTTGATCAAGTGAAATCATGTTTCCAATGAAACCATGATAACATCTAGTTGACTGTAAAAAATCCTTGCATGCAGAATAAGATCAAAGAAAACTTCATTGTGTGTAACAAAATTTTAAATTGTAACACATACTTACAACCACCATCTTCTTTGAATTGAAACTTTGCAAGGCTGAAAAATTCTGAGAAGAATGAATCCATATAAATAGTTATCGGATCATAGAAGAAAGAAGTAGATTGATAACCAAACATGGTTACCTTTTCTTTCTTCTCGATGTTTACTTCAACTTCTAATGTATGGCTGCCATAATCTGTTTCCGACTGTTCATGACTAATGGGCATAATATTTTCATAAATCTGTTGATTAGCTTCTGTCACCATAAATATAGCAGGTTGTTGATAACCTTCCACTATTCTGTTATGTTTATCAAGTTCATCAACAACAATATGCTGAAGAAACACTTGTTCTTTATACTCATCATAAACATGAGCTTTTCCATTCAAATCAACAACTGCAGGTGCATCAAGAACAAGATCAAATGCATCTACAACTATGCAATCATCCTTCCTATCATCAATGGTATCTTGAAGATCTTCCTTAACAAAATTATTTCCATCCTTGCAAACAGAGGAAAACTCTACTTTCTGCTGAATATGCTTCTCAAATACATCACAACAATTTTCAAAAAGACTTTCAGCTGAAAATTTCCCTTTATAAAATATATTGAAAGCATCATGAAAACTTTCCAATGAGTCGATACTTGAAGCTGGAAGAGATCTACACCAGTAGAGGGTTTCTCCCTTCAAAGAGTATCTGAAAAGCTTGATCTTCGCATCCTCATGCACAATTTGACGTTCGTAAATAAACTCATGAAAATCCAGCAGATGTTTAGCTGGTACCTCCCAATCTTCTCCTTTAAATGTAGGAAGTGAACCTTCCCATTCACCTCTGCTAAGCATTGGGTTTGGAAAACCAACTACATCTGAAAAGTCACAAAAGGCCAACCTTTGAGCCAAAATGGCTTCCATACTTGGATCCCCAATGGAGTCACCTTTTAATCTTTAGACAATGGAGTCACCATGATGAAATATCTTCATTCATGTTTCTTCCCCCTTCATGTTCACCACCAAGAAGCGAATCTTATCATTGTCATTCTCTCAGGGAAGATATCTTCGTTGCTTCGTCCCCAGCAATGTCACCAAAATATGTTAGTCCCTAAAGTTGCACTTGACTATGAGAGGGAAAGATAGGGCATCATTGGTTTATTGCAAAGTGTTTAGAAGGTTTTTATAATTTGGCTTTTTGAATAAGGTGGTTGAAAACTAGCTCAAGGTTATAACATAACATAAAAATCAAGATCAAAACATAGTATATCCCATTGACTGATTAAAAAGGTAGTCACATAGATGGATTAAACCAATAAGAAAAAGAGAGGATAAAGCCTTGAATTTGTCAACTTCACATAAATTCTTGTCTTGAAATATCATAAAGGAGCAAGACCATCAGCTTGAAATAAAAACTTGAAAATAACTCCCACAAAAAATTCTTTACTGTATTAATTAACAATCAAGAAACAAATGCATTGCAGTCTGAATAATGAATTCAAGCATGAAGAAAGAAAAATAGAGTAGAAAAGAGTGTCTAACCATCCATATGTCTTTTCCATTAAGTGTCAAATAGAACAGCAATGCCTTACAAGGAGTTTCAAAATAAGTCTTGTGGATCTCCAATTTTTCGACCAGAACACAGTCTTTCATATGTCTACTTAAACTATCTAGAATACCTTAGATCCTAACTTCTAGCATGCTATAAATGACTAGATCTGATTAGCATCTATCTATTAGGGAGGTTAGCTCGAAAAGAGAATTTACATTCCAAAAATAGATACAGCTCAACATCTTAATCTCAAATAATTATGTCACAATACATTCGATCCTACAAAAAGGGACTGATTTGATCTAGTCATGCATTTTGAAATATTTTCTTTTCACAAGCCAAAATAAGTAGATTTTCCCTTGCTCGCTGCTAAACATCAAAATTTGAGAATGTGCCAAATTCTCCATGAAGCTTTAAGGTATGATAATATCAGTGGCCTTGGTAGTCTTCTATTTGAGCTTTGTGGTGAGCACAACATTATGCCAATAGAGTTTGAAGTTTATTTCTCTAATCTCTTTGAGAAATGCCCTTTGATCTTTTTTATTCTTCTTAAAACCCTGGATCTTTTCTTGTTTCCTAGAACTCCATTGTTCTACATGAGATTTCTCTTTCTTCAATTGTTTCACCACCTTTCGGAGTTCTTTAATCTTTTCTTTGTCAGTTTTGACCTTGACCTTAAATTCAGGGAACTCATCTACAGGTGCAAGCTCATTCATATTTATGTCATCCTTAGGCTCTCTAAATTTAATCTGGTACCTAGAAACCAATCCTGAACTATGCTCTTCATCTGAACTAGCTGAATCCATAGCTTCAGGTATGTCTGATATGTGGTCTAAATATACAAGATGGTCTTTTGTACTTTAAAGGACCTTGCTTATACCTTCAACAGATGTTTTGGGTTGTGACAATCTGGTGGTGGCTCTTGTTACAAGTCCTGTAGAGAGTGGGGCAATATGATTCCCTTTATCTGCTGGTTTTTTATGTAATGGGGGTGTGTTTACCCTTTGTTTGACCTTTGTTTCATCCTCCTCAGAATGATATTCTATAACTATGACATCTTCTTTTTTTATTGAAGGATCAAACATAGCTTTCGACCTCAGCCTGTATTTGTTGGTAATTCTGATCGAATTCCTCCTAGGTCTTTTAGGCACATGCACATATTTCTTTCTTTGTCTTTTAGCTACAACACCTCTCTTACTGGTTTCTAGAGATTTATCCTTGGTTGAGGGTTTAACATCATAGTCTTCATCTGAATCCACTTCTATTTTAACATCTATCTCAGAATACTTTTCAGTTTCTGTATCCAGTTTGGGTCTCTTACCTATGCTAGTTCTTGTCACCCTGATATCAGACATTTCTTCTTCAAATGGGGTTTGATCAACTGGAACACTTTGTTTCAATGTTGCATCTCTTTTACCCTTTCCTCTTTTTTGTCTACTAGGTTGTGGATCAGGGTTTAGGGATTGGATCAGCCAGCTCCAGGGTTTCTGAACTTCCCTTAGAGCAGATACGACCAGAGTCTTAATTAAGGCTTGATGAAACAAACTACTTTTTATTGTGGCAGGGTGTGACTGCACCTGTTTTGAAATTTTTTCCAGGCTTTTGAGCAAGAAGCAAGGAAAATTTAAAGGCGAATCCCCATTTAGAGGCATTAACATTCTAATGTGGTAGATGTAAATCATTGAAAATCTACCTTCGCAGGTGATATACCTGTGGATAATGATTAGAGCAGTGTGCCATTCTGGTCTAATCCAGCTGTGAGGAACTCCCTTTATCCAATTCGGGTTTTTCTATCTCGAAGTAAAAATTGATTGACAAACTCTGTAACTACATGCTCTTTCTTCCACCATCCTTCTCCTCCAACCACCAACCTGTAAGCTTTGGCAATTGTTTGTTCTATCACTAGCATTAGCAACTTTCCGATCTCCACTTCGAAACCATCGAAGTTCTGGGCAAACACCATAGAGACCTTTTTGTCATGACCTTGAAAGGTAGTGAGGAATTCAAACTAGCCAGCATCTCTAAATCTCTGTGCCATCTGCGGATATGCTTCAAGAAGCTCGGTGCCTTCAGGTTCCAATCTGACCATGTGCTCGCTTATCTTAGGCACCATAAAACCCAATTCTACAATTGGCACTACTCGGATTATGAATCTACAACCTGCAACTGTTAACATATAACAGTTCTTATGAGAAAACACCTGCGCTCATAATTCAGGAAAATCAGAATGACAATTGACAGGTTCAAATAATGATCTTTGGGAATGGAACGATTTGAAATGAGTCAGTTGCAAGTACTGAACAACCCGATCACGTATCGGTTTGAATCATAAAATGATTTGAGGTAAATCGTGGGACACATGCGAATTCTTAGTCCACGATCTATGTAATCATAACAAAATCAAGGTGGTGGGCGCATATTCAGGCAACGAGAATAATGTTATTCCAGTAGCGCTATTAATGACTAGGAGAGATTTGAATTTGCAAAATTGAAATAGGCATATGAAGTGACACATCATTTAAAACTAGTCTTAAAACTCCAAACTTAAAGAAATTATCCAAAAAGATAAAATGCAAATCATAACAAGCTAAAAACAAGGATTAAAATCAAATGAAAGAAGACAACAAAGTGCAGGTAGGAAGGTTTTAGGATTATGGTGTCTCACTAAATAAAAAGAAAAATTAGAGACTAACAGGATCAAGGGGTCATCAGGCCCAATTCATCTCCTTGTGGTTCTCTGATCATGACGGTGCCAAATAAATATGGCACATGGTGATTGTGTGTCGATTACCAGGCCTTAAATAAAATCACGGTGAAAAATTGATACCCGATTTACTTGATCAGTTAAATAATGTTGTTTATTTCACTAAGTTGGATTTGCGTAGTGGATATCATCAAATCAGGGTCGCAGAACAGAATGCATGGAAGACTACCTTTAAAACCAAACAGGTATTGTTTTAGTGGTTAGTTATGTCATTTGGGATTTTAATGCTTCGACAACTTTCATGCTTGTAATGAACTATGTATTCAGGCCTTTCTTGGATGACTTTGTGATTGTGTATTTAGATGACATTCTTGTTTTTAGCGGGACTTGGGATGAACATGTAAGGCATGTAAAACAAGTATTGGATACTTTGCAAGGGAAAAAGATGTATGAGAAAATGTCTAAATGTGAATTTGGAAAGACTTCACTTGTATACTTAGGTCATATTGTGGGAGGAGGACAATTGAAGATTGATCCTTCCAAAATTGAAGTAATTGTGAATTGGCCTGAGCCAAAAAGTGTGACCGAGATCCAGAGCTTCTTGAGTGTAGTCTAGTATTGGAGGAGATTCATTCCCAACTTCTCCTTTATAGCACCTCCTTTGCATGCCTTAACCAATGTGAAGAACACTTTTCAGTGGGAAGGAAAGCAACAAGAATCTTTCAACGCTTTGAAGGAGAAGATCAATACCGCACCAGTATTAGCACTGTCAAATATTCAACAGTCGTTCGAGATCGAGACAGATGCCAGCAGATATGCCATGGGTGTAGTATTGATGCAATATCATAAGCCTATATGTTACCACTCTGAGACTTTTAACCAAGCTATTGTTAATTATCCTACATATAATAAAGAGTTGTATGCATTAGTTCAAAGCGTCAAGAAATGGAAGCACTACTTGTTAGGGAAGAAAACCAGCATACATATAGATCACCATCCCTTACAGTATCTTCAAGCACATACAAAACTGCAACAATCTTGACACTCCAGGTGGATGGGTTTTTTATAACAATTTCATTTGGTAATAAAGTACAAGAAGGGTACAAGTAACAAGGTAGTCGATATGCTTTCTAGACCTCCTACCATTGCTTCTATTATTTTGAAGAATACTTCTTTATCTCATGATAGCTCTGTAGAGCGATATGCCATCAATGAAGATTTTAAAGAAGTATATGAGAAGATAACCCATGGTGCACAAGTAGAGAACTTTTGTCTGCAAGGAAAATTACTCCATCATCTTGGGAAGCTATGTATTCCTACAAGTGAACGAGTCCATTTAATACGAGAAGCTCACACTTCTCTTATATCTGGGCATTTTGGGGTAGGAAAAACTATGGCTCATTTGCAGAGGTTTTTTTATTGGCCTCAAATGAAATCAATTGTAACTAAATATGTAAATGGGTGTGTGATGTGTTCTACTTGTAAGCCCACTAATAAAAAATTGGGGCTATACTCACCACTTCCTGTTCCATCCCATCCATGGGAAATCATTTCCATGGATTTTGTAGGGGGTTTACCATTGACCAAAGGGGGTCATGATTATTTGTATGTCATAGTGGATAGGTTCAACAATATGTGTGTCTTGATGCCATGTAAAAAGAATATCACTACTGAGAAGACTGCTAATCTCTTTTTTCAGTATGTTTGGGTTCACTTTGGGTTACCCACGTCCATTGTCTTGGATCGAGATACTTGATTCCTTGGGGATTTTTGGACTAGCTTGTGGAGAATGATGGACACCAAATTGAAGAGGAGCACTACTTTTCATCCACAGACTGACGGATAGACAGAGGTGGTAAACATAACAGTGGTACTTTTTCTTCAAGGATACTACAACAAGCATCCTAAGTTATGGGATGAAGATATACCCTATGTACAACATGCTTATAACCGAGATGTAGATTCGTACACTTAGAGTTCATGTTTTGAGATGTGTTTTGGGTACCTACCAAAGTTTCCTTTGGACTTGATGTATGGGAGAGATGTCGATGTGAATGAAGAATAAACAAAGGACAGAGCCCACAAGTTCATCCAGAGGATTCAACAGATACACCAAGCAGACAGGGAATAGTTGGAGAAGAGTCAAGAAAAGTATAAATCTTTACATGAAAAGCACATGATTGATCATCAGTTCCAGGTTGGAGACCAAGTATGGCTTCACATCAATAAGGAATGATTGAAGGGTGAAGGCAAGAAACTCAATCCCATCTGATATGGACCCTTCACTATTTTGGAGAAAAGCGGCACTAATACTTTTCGTTTAGATCTTCCACCTTACATGCAGATTTATTTAGTTGTGAACGTAGAGAACTTGAAACTTTTTGAGCCTCCCATGATCATGGATCAGGATGAGGAAGTTTCAATACCTTTAGTTAATGAGTTTGCACCTGATTACTTGGATGAGTTACAAGAAGATATCATCCTGGATAGGAGGAAGAGGACTTCACGCAAGGGTGATGTTGATTATCTTCGGGTAGGCTTAAAGGGAACGCATTCAAGAAAGGAAAAGTGGATTGAGAAGGATAAAGTGAGTGTACTCTTCCCTCACTTACCATTTGATTAATGAAATCTTTTGGTTGTCCAAAAATCTCTCAGTGGGAAGGCGTGATCCAAAAAGGATTCAAAAAAGGCTAAGAATAACTCAGAACTTACAGAGGCAACTTAGAATGATCAGAATGGCTTCAATAGACAACAAAAGGGAAAAAAATCAAAGTTCCCAAAACTCAATGAAAAGGGCATGATCGCGAAGATCGCATCACAAGATTTCTAACAGTTCAAACGGCTCATCAAACGGAGTTACGGATCAAAGGTTATAAGTGGTCAAAGTTCAAGTCAAAAGTCAGAAAGTCAAGGTGACACGTGGCACCACTACAAGGGAGAAACGTGGTATGTTCGTATAGCTAAGTTGACATGGGGATGACATGGAAANTCTTTGGGAATGGAACGATTTGAAATGAGTCAGTTGCAAGTACTAAACAACCCGATCACGTATCGGTTTGAATCATAAAATGATTTGAGGTAAATCGTGGGACACATGCGAATTCTTAGTCCACGATCTATGTAATCATAAAAAAATCAAGGTGGTGGGCGCATATTCAGGCAACGAGAATAATGTTATTCCAATAGCGCTATTAATGACTAGGAGAGATTTGAATTTGCAAAATTGAAATAGGCATATGAAGTGACACATCATTTAAAACTATGTCTTAAAACTCCAAACTTAAAGAAATTATCCAAAAAGATAAAATGCAAATCATAACAAGCTAAAAACAAGGATTAAAATCAAATGAAAGAAGACAACGAAGTGCAGGTAGGAAGGTTTTAGGATTATGGTGTCTCACTAAATAAAAAGAAAAATTAGAGACTAACAGGATCAAGGGGTCATCAGGCCCAATTCATCTCCTTGTGGTTCTCCGATCATGACGGTGCCAAATAAATATGGCACATGGTGATTGTGTGTCGATTACCAGGCCTTAAATAAAATCACGGTGAAAAATTGATACCCGATTTACTTGATCAGTTAAATAATGTTGTTTATTTCACTAAGTTGGATTTGCGTAGTGGATATCATCAAATCAGGGTCGCAGAACAGAATGCATGGAAGACTACCTTTAAAACCAAACAGGTATTGTTTTAGTGGTTAGTTATGTCATTTGGGATTTTAATGCTTCGACAACTTTCATGCTTGTAATGAACTATGTATTCAGGCCTTTCTTGGATGACTTTGTGATTGTGTATTTAGATGACATTCTTGTTTTTAGCGGGACTTGGGATGAACATGTAAGGCATGTAAAACAAGTATTGGATACTTTGCAAGGGAAAAAGATGTATGAGAAAATGTCTAAATGTGAATTTGGAAAGACTTCACTTGTATACTTAGGTCATATTGTGGGAGGAGGACAATTGAAGATTGATCCTTCCAAAATTGAAGTAATTGTGAATTGGCCTGAGCCAAAAAGTGTGACCGAGATCCAGAGCTTCTTGAGTGTAGTCTAGTATTGGAGGAGATTCATTCCCAACTTCTCCTTTATAGCACCTCCTTTGCATGCCTTAACCAATGTGAAGAACACTTTTCAGTGGGAAGGAAAGCAACAAGAATCTTTCAACGCTTTGAAGGAGAAGATCAATACCGCACCAGTATTAGCACTGTCAAATATTCAACAGTCGTTCGAGATCGAGACAGATGCCAGCAGATATGCCATGGGTGTAGTATTGATGCAATATCATAAGCCTATATGTTACCACTCTGAGACTTTTAACCAAGCTATTGTTAATTATCCTACATATAATAAAGAGTTGTATGCATTAGTTCAAAGCGTCAAGAAATGGAAGCACTACTTGTTAGGGAAGAAAACCAGCATACATATAGATCACCATCCCTTACAGTATCTTCAAGCACATACAAAACTGCAACAATCTTGACACTCCAGGTGGATGGGTTTTTTATAACAATTTCATTTGGTAATAAAGTACAAGAAGGGTACAAGTAACAAGGTAGTCGATATGCTTTCTAGACCTCCTACCATTGCTTCTATTATTTTGAAGAATACTTCTTTATCTCATGATAGCTCTGTAGAGCGATATGCCATCAATGAAGATTTTAAAGAAGTATATGAGAAGATAACCCATGGTGCACAAGTAGAGAACTTTTGTCTGCAAGGAAAATTACTCCATCATCTTGGGAAGCTATGTATTCCTACAAGTGAACGAGTCCATTTAATACGAGAAGCTCACACTTCTCTTATATCTGGGCATTTTGGGGTAGGAAAAACTATGGCTCATTTGCAGAGGTTTTTTTATTGGCCTCAAATGAAATCAATTGTAACTAAATATGTAAATGGGTGTGTGATGTGTTCTACTTGTAAGCCCACTAATAAAAAATTGGGGCTATACTCACCACTTCCTGTTCCATCCCATCCATGGGAAATCATTTCCATGGATTTTGTAGGGGGTTTACCATTGACCAAAGGGGGTCATGATTATTTGTATGTCATAGTGGATAGGTTCAACAATATGTGTGTCTTGATGCCATGTAAAAAGAATATCACTACTGAGAAGACTGCTAATCTCTTTTTTCAGTATGTTTGGGTTCACTTTGGGTTACCCACGTCCATTGTCTTGGATCGAGATACTTGATTCCTTGGGGATTTTTGGACTAGCTTGTGGAGAATGATGGACACCAAATTGAAGAGGAGCACTACTTTTCATCCACAGACTGACGGATAGACAGAGGTGGTAAACATAACAGTGGTACTTTTTCTTCAAGGATACTACAACAAGCATCCTAAGTTATGGGATGAAGATATACCCTATGTACAACATGCTTATAACCGAGATGTAGATTCGTACACTTAGAGTTCATGTTTTGAGATGTGTTTTGGGTACCTACCAAAGTTTCCTTTGGACTTGATGTATGGGAGAGATGTCGATGTGAATGAAGAATAAACAAAGGACAGAGCCCACAAGTTCATCCAGAGGATTCAACAGATACACCAAGCAGACAGGGAATAGTTGGAGAAGAGTCAAGAAAAGTATAAATCTTTACATGAAAAGCACATGATTGATCATCAGTTCCAGGTTGGAGACCAAGTATGGCTTCACATCAATAAGGAATGATTGAAGGGTGAAGGCAAGAAACTCAATCCCATCTGATATGGACCCTTCACTATTTTGGAGAAAAGCGGCACTAATACTTTTCGTTTAGATCTTCCACCTTACATGCAGATTTATTTAGTTGTGAACGTAGAGAACTTGAAACTTTTTGAGCCTCCCATGATCATGGATCAGGATGAGGAAGTTTCAATACCTTTAGTTAATGAGTTTGCACCTGATTACTTGGATGAGTTACAAGAAGATATCATCCTGGATAGGAGGAAGAGGACTTCACGCAAGGGTGATGTTGATTATCTTCGGGTAGGCTTAAAGGGAACGCATTCAAGAAAGGAAAAGTGGATTGAGAAGGATAAAGTGAGTGTACTCTTCCCTCACTTACCATTTGATTAATGAAATCTTTTGGTTGTCCAAAAATCTCTCAGTGGGAAGGCGTGATCCAAAAAGGATTCAAAAAAGGCTAAGAATAACTCAGAACTTACAGAGGCAACTTAGAATGATCAGAATGGCTTCAATAGACAACAAAAGGGAAAAAAATCAAAGTTCCCAAAACTCAATGAAAAGGGCATGATCGCGAAGATCGCATCACAAGATTTCTAACAGTTCAAACGGCTCATCAAACGGAGTTACGGATCAAAGGTTATAAGTGGTCAAAGTTCAAGTCAAAAGTCAGAAAGTCAAGGTGACACGTGGCACCACTACAAGGGAGAAACGTGGTATGTTCGTATAGCTAAGTTGACATGGGGATGACATGGAAAGATCGTATAGGGTGATGGAAAATACGTGGGTGAATTATGTGGTGACAAGTGGAATTTTCTTGGACAAATTATGTGGTGACAAGTGGCATTTTCTTGGACATTTGTTGTAACCACTTGCCAAAAGGGGAGGCCTATGGTATTCGACCTTGGGACCTCCGCTAACTAATGACTTAGAATAGCCACTGCCAACCAACATGCCAACAACCTGAGTTATGACATAACCTCTCACAAATTGTATAAGAAAGGGGGGCTCAGTCAGTGTTTCGAGACAGAGCATGAGAGAGGATTCTGAGTGCGCTCGTATGGAATTTGTATGGACTAGGGCACGCTTTTCGAGATTTATCAGTCATTTATTGCAGGATAAGTGGCACGCAAACTGAGGCAGGGATGTCTCTTGGGCCAAAAAGTGTCAAACTCTAATCGAGGTGTGGAGACAGTCATTTTAAGGTAAAAATACGCCACGAACGTAGTGGTGGTATTAGTTTTCTGATATGAGCATAGCTTATGTAGCTTAACTATAGAATGAGGTATACTTATGTATTTTTCCCAATTCTTTGGTGGAGTTAATAAAAATACCTACCTATTTGAGAGTAGGACCTGGAGACGTAGTACACCAGGGATGAACTCTGTTATCAAGTTCTTTGTGTTCATATTGCATGCTTATGTCTCTTTCCTTTTGAGATTTTCCTTCTTTATGGTATACTTTAGTTTATTCTCATTTAATACGATTTTTTAATAAGTCACCTGACGAAAATATTTTGTATCACTCCTACTCTATTGAAGATAGCCTATCTCGACCAATATGAAACCAAGTCGAATGTTGATCTATGCCTTTCCATTTTGGAATCTATGTTCATGTATTGTGGATGTATCTATAGGATTATTTGAATGAATTCCTCGTTCATTGTCTTTGTCCTGCCTTGAAAACAATTTTATCTGTCCTATAACCATGTATATTGAACTACTTCTACTTAAGGTATACATCTACACAAACATGACATATCTTGGAGATGTTTATAGCATGCATCCTCTTACAAAGAAGATTATTTACCCTGCACCCTTTTGTTCCTTCAGCTTCGGTTCTTCAAAATAAGAATGTTAAATTAGACAATTTGATCCATATGTAGTCCTTTAGCTGATAATAGGACAATACAATTTCCTATATTGTTGTCGAAAGGCTTAGAAATATTTCTAAGATCACTCTCACTCCTATAACAAAGCAGCTATACAGAAACCCTTTTACAAGTTTCCTCTCACTTCAAAAAATATGTAAGGTGTCTATCTAGAAATACATTTACAATATTCCTCTCACTCTTAACAACATATAAGGTGGCTATATAGAAACTCTCTTACAAAATTCCTCTCACTCTTAACAACATATAAGGTGGCAATATAAAATTTTTACAGAATTCCTCTCACTCTTATAATCTACAATGAGTGGCTTACAAGCACTCTAAATATACTTTAGGAGATATCTACATATGCATATCAACTCATATTTACAAATATACATATTTATAATGATGGATGGTTTATTCATGGAATCATCCTCCCCTTAGCACCAGAAGGAGTCTCACAACTTCTTATCTCTGACAATGCCTCTGACACTGATGTTGAATCTAACATTGAATATTATGTTTAATCCAAGAAACCATTATACCATATTATAGGTCTTTCTAGTAACCTACATAACCTCTCCTTACAAACACCAAGCACTATTGTTGTGTCTTGAGTAGCTTCCCTTGAATACACAAGTACCTGGCTATTCTGAAATGCGACCGCATATCCTTCATATTCAAAAGTCGTAACTAAGAGTAGGTTTACTTTCAAATATGGAACATATAGCATATGCTCTATTCCTAGAAATCCTCCTGAATCGAGCTGGAATCTTACATATCCATATCCTTTTATTACTTATCTAGTTTTAGTTACAGATCCTACATAGAATTTCATGTCGATCTCTGAGAAATTCATGAATATTGATCTCATCCCAGTCATGTGGAAATATGATCCATTGTCCATGAACCATTCCTTGATGTCTTCATATATCACTATGTTGATACCTGCCATTGGGAAGTATTATTTCTCAAGTCTTTCAGTAAGACTATTAACTTCACCTAGGGATGTTGCTTGTCTTCTTGAAAGTGCCTTTACATATTTTTAGTTCTACTTCTGACATATGTGTGGATGAAGTGTCCAAAAATTCTCGATCAGATGTCCACTCTTACCACAATAAGAGCAAAGTGTATTGTTCCCATATTGGAACCATGATCCCTTCTTCTCATTCCCCCATTTCCTTTGTTTTGATAAATGACCTCTACATTTAGTCTTCTTCTTGGATGGATTTTATTGCATGGATTGTCTTCTTTGACATTCTCCATGTCATGTTTAATAGTTCCACAGGAAGAACATGGATACATAGACCATTTACCAATGGGAAATATCTTCATTCCCTCTTTAGAATGTACATCTTTCTTTGGAGATGTCTTAGATATGTTACCTTTCTCTGGAATGGAAGGTAAGATTAAGTGCTTATGAAGGACCTATTCATATAAAGTTGTCCTTGCTTCAACCATCCTTGAGCATTCTCCATCTTGATGAGAAAAAGAATAATATGAAGAATCATCCTTCTCATTCATGCCTTTTAAAGGAGATAGTCTATTTTGCATAAGAAACTTTACATTCTCGACTTTCTAATCTTCATGGATTGATGTTGATGGTGCCAATACTTGATCCTTGGTCTATATCTTCCTTTCAAACTCATGAAAAATACCTTTATGAAATTCCTCATGACATAGCAATCGATCTTGCAGCTTTTGCATCTCTTCCTCGAGAATTTGCAATTGCATCCTTAATTCATAATTCACCTTCTGAATTTGTTGGTTAATGTTCTTTAGTAGCCTTAAATATTGATATTATGGTAGCTTTAGGAGGTATGAACCTATATTGTTACCTATGACGAGATTAGAATATTCTGGAAGGAAGCAAAGAAATCAATGTAACCCTAGATGAGATGTCGGCTGAAGAAAGATAAATAATATGAATTAATTAGTAACCAAAAGGAGAATTCGGCCCACAAAAGTCTGCAAGAAATACTATAAATACAGGGTGCCAGTCTCTCATTTGTCACATTCACAGAATTGCAGAAGTCACTTATGCGCACTGCAGTCTGGTAGTTTTGTGCACAAGTTTTGGGGAAGGTGATGCACCAGTTTCTGGGTTGGACTATCTGATCAGCTTTGGTTACTTTCTTGCTTGGTTCATTAGCCTTGCTTGGCTATTGATTGCTACCAAGATTCTTCTCTCTCAAGGTCAAGGTGCTCGGAGGGTGGCTTAGGCCTATGGTTGGGTGACAAGGGTATTGTCAATGGTAAAATGAGAACAATGGTTAATATTCTAACAGGTTATGGGCCCACACCTCCTTGATTCAGTCTAAATGTTGGAAGGAAGCATAGTCGCTAGGATATTGAGCTCGTTGAGAAACTGTCACTATGGTTACTAGCAGGAGCATCTTCCAAAACACTCTCGCTAGGGTTACTAGCAGAAGCAGTTGCAGAAACCCTAATCTCGAATTTGGCACCTTGTGATGGAGCATCTCTCTCAAGGAGAAGATATTCATATGCGCCCCAATTCAGTGCACATTTTGGCTATCTCAGAAGACAGAAACGTCAGAGTTGTAGTTTTGGATCAAAGCATGACCAGCTATCAGTAAACTAAAGACATAAGTGAAACGATCAGTCTTTTACACTACTTAGCACTCACTGGAATGATTGAAGATGACATATGGATAATCAATAGTGGATATTATAGGAATATGACGAGAGATCAAGCTAGACTCTCAAACCTAAATGAGAAGAAGACATTGTACAAGGTAGAGCTTGGAGAAAAAATCACTTACCTAGTCAAAGGATTTGGACAAGCCTTTGTCAAGTTGAAATTAGGTAACAATATTCACTTAATCAATGTTTTATATGTACCTAGTTTAGAAAATAATCTTGTATCGATATATTTCCTAGAAGACAAAGGAAACAAAATAGCTTTTGTGGATGGAAAAGTATTATCATGGCATAAAGTGTTAAGCCCTAATATTGTCTCATTACCCCTTAATTGGGGCATATTATATTAGTAATGTTATTTTATTTATGTCGACTTTAGGCCATTAGTTGTAATTATACCTCCCAGTCTCCTATATATACCAAGGAGACAT
>JZKD02S2236514.1:26632-37654 GCA_000966675.3 Picea glauca
ATATTCCGACATATTCCGACATTTTCCGCCGATGTCGCCGACATGATCTCTACCCCACCCTCGCCGACACTTACCCCGACACGACATTTACAGCATTGATTTTAATCACTTAAAAATTAAATTTGCTCAAAAAACCCAAAAAAGTCA
Organism: Picea glauca; assembly: GCA_000966675.3. NCBI lineage: Eukaryota > Viridiplantae > Streptophyta > Pinopsida > Pinales > Pinaceae > Picea > Picea glauca. The sequence goes on from JZKD02S2236514.1 coordinate 26,780, forward strand.
AAATAAAATAAAAAAAATCAGCAAAGGGAAAAAATCAAGGAAACATGTGGGGACATGTTGGAGACAAACAGAACCCCAAAAAGTTATGTGGAAACAAATAAATGATTTTCATTGGTTAAAGGAATAAAGTGGGCATGTATTACTCTTGATTTGAGCATGTGCCAAGAAGGAGGTGCACCCCTCTTGAGAGGTGGCACATTCCCATGTGGGCAGCCAACCTCTTGAGAGGTGGCGCACCCCATATCCCCTCAAATCTGCGAGGTGGCAAGCTGTGGTAGTATGTGGAGAGGTGGCAGCCCACTCTCCAACACATGGCTGCTCATTGTCTTACACTTGGTGCGCCCTCTTCTCCAAGTGGTGCGCCCTCCCTCATGGGAACCTTCACCCATTTGCTATATAATAAAACATTCTCCCATTTGCTTAGCTAGTTGGAACTTTGGAAGAATCGCTTGTGTATCATTGCTATTGTAATACTTTTTTCATATTGAAATAAAATAAGACTTTGGAGGTCAAATTGGTGGATTGGCCAAGTGTGTGGATGCATATGTGTATGAGGTGATATTATTCTATTGTTTCTTGCTGTTATATTTTGGTTAATGTGGCCTTATAGGAGTACTATTACTCAATAGGGTAAGATTGATAAGCTAGTTTGATTAATTATCTTGCTATTCATTTACTTAATCGATTTTTTGATGCAATACTTGTTTGGTTTAACATATTGTGTTGTGAGGTCTCTTTTGTAGGTGATACCATATTCTAACGCTCTCTTTGCAAGTGATTGAAGAAATTGATACCTCAACTTGGAGAAGGGGATGATCTAGCTTGACTCTTCCTCTTGTCCAAGTCCTTTGAAAAAGATCCCTCCACAATTCACCAAGAAGGACTCCATTGCCCAATACTTTCCAAGCACAAGCTTGTTCTCTTTCTCCTTCTCTTGAAAGAAAAATTTCTTGGTTACTTTACATATATATGCAAGCAAATTTGGATCTATTTTATCTAGTTAAATCGTCAATGCCTTTCATGCATGCAAGTGATAGCTTAGATCTGATTTCTGTTTCTTAAAGTTGGTATCTTAAGAATCTAGATCTAGTATAGAAAAATAGTCCTTTGCTCAAATAATTTTCTGAAATTTCTAGAGGGTTAAAGGCTAATATTTTCCAAGTGTTTTCATTGTTCAAATCTAGCATCTAAGTGCTTTCAACTTGCTGTTTTAGAACAACCACAAAAGACCCTAAGGAAACAAGCTTTCTAGCTTGAGTTTCTTAGTTCCCTTTTGCAATTTTTTTGTAGAATTTAACTTAGAATTTTTTTTAGATTTTCACTAATAATCAAAGGCACTCTTAAAGTGTTTTTGGCTATCTTTTGTACTCCTTTGTTTGCTGTTTTGTGCAGGTCATTGAATAAACAAGGGGAGATTCTGCCAAAATTTGGCTGATTAGGAGCATTTGGGACTTCCAGAAGCACCCTATACCTTCCTAAGGAATTTTGTAACTTGTAAAAACCTTGATTCATTGTTATAAGGATCCTAAGCCCCTTTTGAAAAAGATATAAAGACTCTCAAAATAGCACTTGTAACCGAGTTAATAAAATAAGTGAGCCAAGAGAGGCCTCACTCTTTGTTTTCCCCTTAAGGGGGTTGGTGTTGTGGTTTTGGACTTTCTTTCATTCAGTTTTCTTTCCTTTGTTCAAAATTTCAAATTATCACAGTTTAAGCAATAAAGTTGAATAAATCTTCAGATAGATTAGATTTCAATTTGGAAAGTAACACTTAATTGCTAGATTAGTTTTATTTCTTGCAATTTCAAGTTGGCAAATAAACCATCCCCTCATCTCCTTGAAAGAGGCCTGGTCAGTGTGGATTAGTAATTAGTCTCACATTTCAATTTCAGTTATTTACTTCTTGTTTAAAATAAACAAATTCCCCTCAGCTCTCAGTGCGGTTCCCGACCCTTCCAGTTGTGAGCTAGTCTCGATCTGCTGGAAGTAAGTTTCATACACGCTGGGTTGGTCGGTGGTTGATAAATTAATTAGGACAATATCTAAGTGGTATCATTTGTCTAAGACCTCTACCTTGGGTGTTGTGTGTCAAATCACTTGACAACTCGCCTTATTGGATCTGCGGCACATCCGATCGACAAGTTTTAGATTGGTGAATGATACATAAGGAGGCCCAAACCATTTCATTAACTCAACATCAATTTATCCTAATAAAACACATGAACTACATTGCCCACGATTCACTTTAAGGCACTGGTCTCATTTTACACTCAGCAAAGCCACATGCTTCTTTTTATATATTGGTTATCTTTTTTGAAGCAAAAATTTAAATTTACTTGCATATAACAAACGTACCTGAGTATCCTTTTATGCAAGTATATGCTTGGTGTTATATCGTGGTGAATAATTGGTTTATGTGTTTCAATTTATGATTGATTGTTGAATGAATAATAAACTCCTAGATTTAATTTCTTGTAGTTAGCTTAGTTCAAAGCCTTAGTATATTTGTTAGGGATTACCCCCCTTGGCTTCGCTAGGAGTTAGCCTAGATGGAGTAGTTGAGGATTAGGTGACAACACTTTAACTCTCACTTGCCCCCAAGGACACACCGAGTGGATTGAAGATTTCTTCCATGCCTCCTAGGTGTGTATAAGTCGGCAACAGACACCACATGATGACTTGAGGTATGGCATGGCATTCTCCCACCTTGCTTGCACCTTAGACGATGACACACGACCTTGGAGAGGCTCCCCTAGCCCATTGGAGGCTTGACGTCTCCATACGTGTGGCTTTATGATTTATTATTTCCATGTTTTAGCATTGTAGAGGGTATTTTGAGGGGTCGACCCCACTTGTAACATGAATTATTAAGATAACCAAGCACTAATTTGTTCACATAGTTGAGTGAACTCAACTATGTGAACAAATTAGTGCTTGGTTATCTTAATAATTCATGTTACAAGTGGGGTCGACCCCTCAAAATACCCTCTACAATGCTAAAACATGGAAATAATATAGATGAAGCACTTGAATTCATTTTTCATTTGAGTTTGACCTCCATAAAAGTTTTCCCTACTCTCTTGTGTTCTTGGATCTAATGCGCACCTTTGGAGAAGGATTGTTTATGGATGTTCTTTCATTTCTTGGATGATATCTTGTTGCACCTAAGGCTTTCTTGGCATAGCGACTTGGATAAGTAAATAATTTTCTTCAAGTTGATGTGTTTGCTCATGGTATAATGTGATAATTTTTATCTTGTTGCATGTTACTTTGTTCTAGTGAAACCCGAGGAAGGAGACATAAGGGTTTCTCTTCTTCTACACGTCTGTTTGTCCAGGTTTTGGTTAAAGCGTCTCTTTCTAGGGTTCAAAGACCCAAGGCCCAAGAGAGGTTTCACCTTAGGGTTTTGATCCTAGTCCATCTTGATCCTTGAACTAAGTAATCTAGAAGGAAAATGGTGTCTAGGGCCCAAGAGAGGTTGCACCCTAGAAATCATTTTCTTTTAAGTTTTAGTCCCAAGTCCCAAGAGAGGTCGTACCTAGAAATCATTTTCTTGTAAGTTTTAGTCCTAAGGCGCAAGAGAGATTGCACAAAAAACTTCATTCTTCTTGAGCATCGAATTCATTCTTCAAAGTGTTGCATGGTTGAATTTATAGCCCTAGAAAGTCAACGACACTAGTCTAGAACTTTCTTTTTGGTGGTGAAAACGCTCTTAGAATTAGTACTCTCTCTCCTAAAGCGATTTAACTAACTTTGCTAACTCTAACTTTGGAAAACAAATGATATTTATTGCTGCTGTTATAAGTGTTTGCTACAGCCACTAGGGTTTTATCTAATTGTTGCATACTTACTTGGAATTGTGGCTAAAGATACTTAGAATCATTGTCTAGCAATTGGATGTTATTGTACATGTTGAAGGCTTAATTCTTATAAACAATTGCTATATTTCTGAGTGCTTTTACCTATTGCTGTTACAAAACATTAATTGCTGCTAGACATTGTCTTACTGCTGTAAATTTGCAAGAGAAATTGGTTTTATCGATTATCTAGTGTCTAGAGGTCATTAATGAGCTATATAACTTGGTAATTGTCTATATTATGCTTTGGATTGTTTATTGTCTTGTACAGGTGAACCAATTACCTCGTTTTCCTTTTTACCTCTCCCTGTAGGATCCCCTTCTTACAGCTAATATGTTTTTGTGTTTGTTAAATTTCAGATCCCTTCGTCAAGACAATTTCACAAGAGAGTTTGTACACAAATGAGGGTTTTATTTTATTCAACACCAAAACACAATTGTTACATTCTATGCAGAAAACAACCATTTCATATCAGCTGTAATATTCTTATTATATCAGCAATTACAACCTGAGATTGTCTCACAATTTGACCTATAGATAACCATGGAGATTTGTAGCTTCCTTTGTACTAAGGTGACTTGGTTTTTAGACACCATGAGAAACAAATAAAAGGTACGACCCTTCCTAAGATTCTCACGGTCTGCAAAGAGATGGTATGCCCCCTCCTGGGATCCCCATGAGCTGCAAATGAATGATACGGCCTCTTTTGTGTTTCCCACAAACTATCAACAAAGGTATGGCCCCCTTTATAAATGCCACGGGCTGCAATTACTGTCGCGGCCCCTGCTGGGAACCCACGATCTAATAATAAAGGGTACGGCCCCTTGAAGAAAGTCAAAGATGAGGAATGGCAGCTCAAACCCCCTTCAGAAATATACCAGCAATCAAAATGGCCCTTGAACAACAATAACGGCAGCAAGAAATAATGGAGAATGGATCAGATTATGTCTTGCACTCTCCCCAAAGCAACTCGTGCTCTTGCACCCCCACAAAGGCACCCACAAACTCTGAAAATGCCCCTTGATTTGACAACTGATGCTTCTTCCTTCTTCGGAAATAAATCCATGTGAAAGATTTGAACGATATCTCCAACTTGATTGACTAGGGTGGATTAGTCTCACCACCGAACCCAATTTCTCAAGGATTTACTCCTAGAGCCAAAAAGCTTCAAGAGCTCTCCAAATCGATTTTGATAAAAATGATCTGAATATTGAGAATGAGCTCCAATTGCACTTTTAATGCCCTTTTTTCTTTTCTGCTCTCATAATTAATTGTTAAGTGACTTTATAAGCCTTCATTTAATATTTCTCCAAAGTCACTTTATATCGCCTTTTAATTTAATTATTCAATATCACCTTTAAATGTTGTTTTTTCGCTAGACAACATTAAATAATTAAATTAATTAATTCTGTTGGAATGTGAATAAAGATAAACATGAATTGCTTTCATTATTGATATGATACATATATATAAACATTATTATGACCGCTGGATTCATATTCCAAGATCTCTTGGACTCCCAATGACGTTTCCTATTACTTGACTATTCAATTTACGTCAAGTAAGTAACCCAAAAGGATTATGTTTCCAACATTCCCCCCCTTATTCTGAAGGGGTATATAAGAGTCCAAGATGAGAGCTAATATCTGAAAGCGGGCAGCGAATATATGGAAGTGTGTAGTTGATGATGGTTGAATGTGCTCTCTGAATCTGGGGGTTTTGGGATGACCGCAAATCGAATGGTGATGGTAGTTTAAGGAAGACCACAAATCAATCTGGTGGTTTAAGGATGACCACAAACTCTGGAACCTTTCTCTAGGGTCAATGGTTTCTGAAACATTTCCTAAGTTAGCTAGAAGCTAAAGCTGATGTCTTCTCCTAATTGGAAGTGCTATTGAATGCTGGTTTAAAGATGACCATAAACTGTGATGTAGAAGAAGCTGAAAGTGTTCTACCAAGTGGAGGTTTAAGGGAAACCACAAACCATTGTGTAGCAGAAGCTGTAAGTCTTCTACTGAGTGGTGGTTTAAGGAGAACCACAAACCAATCACGCTCGCTTGTTACTGCTCGATTGATAAGATTTCGAAACTTGAAGCCCGAATGTCAATTGGTGATGTTGTTCCTCCCTGTCAGCGACAAGGTGAGAAGGTGCAAATCTATCCACTACAAGATGTGTCAATACTCTAGTGCAAATTCTACGGTATGACTGAGATATGTTTTTAGCTATTGATGACTGTTACCCACCAAGTTGCACTAGGATGGACTTGCAGTTGAGCCGCCAAAGATTAAACAAACACTTGTTCAAAATTCAGAGTTCAGAAGTCTAGTTGGGCATTATGGCCCCTTGTTTTATTTTTTTACCATATTTCCATACCCCCGTGAGGCATTGTAATAAGATGAATTTAGCATGATGAACTTGTAACAGACTTAGTCTCCTAGGACTTAATCATGAGTGCATTACTTTAGAGTGTTTTTTTTACTTAGTAATTATTCCTTGCTTGAATTAATTTTTAAGCGAGTTATAATTTCCAAGTTTTTTCACCCATTTCCTCCAAAGTTGGAGTGTCCATTGATGGTTAGGCCTTAGCTTGGAAAATCTAAGTCTAGTGTCTAGTGTATATTACCATGCTAATCATCCTCCTAAAGTCTCATGGAAATGCGCTAAGTTCCCCTTAGGTTTTTTTCATGTTTTATGCAAAAATATTTTTTCCCGCAAAATCGAGGTATTTAATTTTAAATAAGTCCTAAGTTAAATAAGTGGTACTAGGAGGCATTATATGCCTTGGGGGTATTCGTTTTTGCACTCAGAACACACACTTTACCTAAATACCCGCTTTGTGAGTGAAATTAGTGATTTTTAATCACTTAAAATCAATTTTACTCACAAATAGTCAATAAAAGACAACTAAAAGACAAAAATCAGCAAATGCTAATTTTTGGGAAACATGTCGGGAACATGTTTCAAGTCAACTCACCCTCTTTTTGTTAAGTAAATGATATTATCACTTAAGAGGGAGTTAGAAGTGAGTTGGGATGTTGAAGTGTCAAAGGGGAGAAGATTCCAAATATAGGGTGCGCCCCTCTCCCTCTATGTGGTGCATCCTCCAAGGAGGGTGCACTTCCCAAGGAGGCTGCCACCTCTCTTGGGCCATGTGTCGCCCCTCCCATCCTTTCACCCTCTCACATGTGGCACATTGTTGAGTTGTGTGGAGTGGTGTCTCTCATATCTCTCACACATGTCACTCACCCTCTTCCAAGTGGTGCGCCCTCCTCCATTGGGATTGTCACCCTCTTGGCTATATATTGGAGCTTGCTCTCCCATTGTAAACTAGATTTGGAGACCTAGAGTTATGATGGTATAATGTTTTTCAAGCTTTGTGGAATAAAGAATTGAAGACTTTGGAGGTCATTCTTGTCGTGTTGTGCAAATGTGTGGATGCCCATTGTTCCATTTGATGTGTTGAGGTTATGCTAAACTTTATTTCTTGTAATTTCTTTGTTTATTTGTCCTTGATTAATAACATTTTAGAAAGCTTGCTTGCATTTCTATATCTTGTTATTTCTAGCATATCTTGATTTATGATTACATGTTCTTCTAGTTTGATTGACTTGTTTTCTAGCTCTTGTATGTAGGAAGTGGGTGCACCCACCTTTGACAAAGTTCTTTGCAGGATTATTCCAAGTTTGCAGGGCCTTTGGATTGAAGGAGTGGAGAGCTCTAGTTTGAGTCTCCAACATCTTCAATTTCCTTCTATCAGAGCAATTTCCCTCTACAATACACGAAAGGGAATCCATAGCCCAAGATCTATTTCCATCCGACACTCTTTTGTCTCTTTCTCAAACAAGTTCTAATATTTCCTGGTTACCTTTTCTATTTTGCATGCAAAATATAAATCTTTGTCTTATTTCAGAGTTAAATCTAAAGCAAGTTTTATTTGCATGCATAGATAAGTTAGATCTATTTTGTATCTTTCAAAGTTTTATTATCTAAAGTAGATCTAGCATAGGAAAGTTTACTTTTAGCAAGTTTTCTTTCTTCAAATTTTTAAAAGGCTAGAAGTAATTCTTTTCCAAGAGCTTTTACTTTCATATTTGGCAAGTTAAGTGCCTTTACATTGCTGTTTTAAAACATCAATCAAAGACCATGGGGAATCAAGCTTTCTAGGTTGCTTTCCCTAGTTAATTTTTTCTTGTTTTCACTTGTTATTTTACTTACAATTTTTTGTTTTTATCTAACATAAGTCCAAGACACTTCTAAAGTGTTTTTGGGCATTTTTTAGTGTTGTTTGCTTCTCTGTTTTTGCAGGTTTAGCGAACAGCCAAGGGGAAATTCTGTCCATTTTGAGTGGATTTGGACATATAGGGACCCCTGAGAGCACCCTTTTGATCAATAAACTCTTTGAAACATTGTAAAGATTATTGATCCCCCTAATGAATGTCACAAATCACTCCAAAAAAGATCTTTGTAACTCCATTAATAAAATCAGTGGGCCACCTAGTCCCCACTCTTCAATCCCCCTAGGGGGTGTTATCACACAATTTGTACTTGTCCAAAGCCCAAGACAAGTAGGTGAAATTGGTGTAACAACTGGATATCCCACCACTGTAACCTTTGTGAGAAATCCCCAGTTTTAGGGATGGATGAAGGTCCAACCCAAGGAAGGCGTCCCCGGTAATCTAAAGGGTTGGAAAGCAAAGGTTATGGTCAAATCTATCCCCCTCACCGGTTACTAAAATCACAGGGTCTATGTCTAAAATATTGAGGCAAATGAAGAGTAACTTGTGTACCTGCCTGGAACAAGAACAATAGAGCATATATATGGAAATTCCAAGTACCAAAATGATAGTAAAGCCTCAAAAGACAATAGACAAATGTAAATATAAGCTAGCTGATACAAAATTGCAGCAATGCAAAAGTTTACAACAGAAAATAGTATTTTGTAAAAGCTGCAAGAAATATATTCATAAATGCTTCAAAAGACAATGAAAACTCTTAATTACTAGATAGATTGATTAGCAATGGTTACAAGCAAATTCAGGTAAGGTTAGCCAGTATTTAAAGTTAGTATGCAGAAAATTTCAGCAATTATTATGGCTGTAACAATGTTTTGCATCAACAACCACAAAATTAGTAGTTCAAGCTAAACTAAGGTTAGAATTAGTTAGTAAAAGCTTCAAAGAAGAGAGTGTAAAAGTTGTTTGATCAATCCTCAACAATAGCAATGTAGAAACTAGTGCCTTTAGGGCTTATGGAGTCAAATATAGCAGCACATTAACTTGGAGAAATCAAATTGATAATACTTGTCAAAGGACAAAAGAGATGAATGCTAAAGGTGTTGGCACTTCAAGGCCTCAAGCATTCAAGTCTTGAAGAAAAAATCAGCTAGAGCATAAGCCCTTTTAGGTCCTAGCGAGTCCCTCTTTCCTTAGAGCATTGAAATATATTTATGCAATTAGCAACTAGAATAATGTTTCTAAAGTGAAATCACTCTAGGGCTTTAGAAGCTTACCCTAGGTAAGATACCTTTGACAATTTTAATGAGTGGAAAGAATTAGAGAGCAGGAGAAACACCTTATGTCCCTCTCCTAGGGTTTAGGAGCAAGCAATTTCATAATCTTAAACATGAAGAAGTAAAATACACCATAACCATTCAAAGCATGAAAAGAGATTGGAGATTTTACATACTTCACCAAGAATAATTAAGCAATAAACACCTAGTTGCAGAAATATCCACCACAAATCACCAAAAAGATATCCCAAGCTAGTCTCCAAGAGGTGCGCACTAGTATTTCAGCCAAGCAACCCCATAAAGGGTGAACATTTCAGATCCAAAGTCCTCTTGTGAGGAAGAGTTATGATGAAAAATGATTTAGGCTAGCCATATTTATATTTGAAATCCTAGCCTTATTAACAAATCTGAGCCCACTTCTTAATTTGCTCATCAAAATTAAAATAAATTCAATTTTTACAACGAATAACCCTAAAAGTGTGATGTCATCCCTTCTAGGGTGACATTAGGCTCCAAGAAGGTGACGTTGAGGTTGCTTAGTGGAATGTTGGGCCTGCAAAGGCTAGTAACCATGCCACATGTGCCAAAACGCTTTGCCATAACCTCCTAACATATTATCATACCCTAGCATTCTTCATGGTGATGTCATAGGCTAGGCAAGTGATGTCCATGAAGAAAACTGAGGTACTATGAAGCTGCCAACTAAGGTATGTCTTTGACCTTGAGATTGGCTCTAAGTTTCAATCTTCAAAACCGTCCTTTGTTGTTTTGGGACATCAAACAATTTAGTAACTTTCTTCCCATAGTTCTTATAGGTTAAGTGTTCTTTGAGGTGCCCTTGCAAGTGTTTTCGAACCGGTGGTTAGCACATGCAATAAATCTCAAAACAACTAACACTTCCTCTAGATCTTAACAACACAAGTAAGTTGATCTACACTCTAAGCATGCATGAAATGAACACATGTATTTTTGGTCAACATGACCCTGGATAAAAACCCCCCCGGGGAAAACCAATTTGGAATGGAAGTTTATATAATGATGATCTTAAGTAGTGAATACAACAATTAAGCTAATACAATGGAACCTGATACAATAAAAACTCCCCACGAGAAGCTTTGGAGTTCCAAGAAGAGAAGTGCGCCCAAGCTTAGTGCACCCTCTTCCCTTGTTGCTCTATCCAATGAAGTGATGCGCCCTCCTTCCTCCTTGATTCAATGAAGAATCCCTTCCACACAAATGTGCTCTTGTGTGTCTCCTTCAACATGAGCCAAACAGATCTGAGATAGCACAAGTCCTTCTATTACTTGCTTGTGGTGTGCCCTCCTGCACATGTGCGCCCTCCTCCAATCAATAACCAATACCAACAAATAATGAGGACCTAAGCCTCGATGAGCCCTCTGTTGCCGTCCTAATGCACACTTGCTAACGTGAGCTAAGTCCTGCTCACTTAGTGTGCCCTCGGAGACACAATGTCTAGGTTCCAAGCCCACACTGTCACCTTGACTGGAAC
>JZKD02S2236536.1:0-30566 GCA_000966675.3 Picea glauca
TCTGTAAGATCGAGGAAAACTGACCTCAACCCGGTCATGTGCCGAGAAGCACCACAGTCCACAAACCAAGATTCAATGTCCTCGAACACTAGGCATCCACTGCCCACGGAACCAGCCATGAGAGAGAACTCCTCAAATATCTGAGTAAACTCTACAACTTCTGCTGAAGCTGACAGCTCTGGTTCTGGTTTCTTCTTCTTCTTGTTCAGACATTGACTAGCATAGTGGCCAATCTTGTGACATGCAAAGCATTTCACCTTGCTCATGTCCTTTTTACTGCCCTTTGCCATAAGAGCAACGTTCTTGTCGTCTACATCGTCCAATGCCTTTTCTTAAGACCCCTCCCGGATCTCTTCCTGCGTAAAATCATCCCATAATCTGCTCCAGTCAGGGAGCTTCTCTCTCCCCACCACACACTTGACGAAAACCTCCCACTCTTTGGTGAAGCCTTTGAGGGCTTATCCACACCAACTCTGAGTCAAGAATGACTTCTCCAACAGCTACCAATTCGTCCTTCACCTGTGTAACCCGGGTGAGGTAGGTGGCCACACTCTCTCCTTTGACCATCCTAGTTCCATGCAGCTTGTCTCGGAGAGCCATTATCCGGTTCTCATTCTTAGCCTCATACAGGCCTTTTAGTGCAACTCACATTTCATTGGTCGTCTTCTTCTCAGCCAAATGTGGAATAAGGTGGTCTCTGACCCCGTCCAAGATGATTCTCTGAGTCTTGGCTTCCCTCACCTCATGAACATCAAGAGCTATGGGATGTGAAGAAAGTACAGGCACAATGGTGTTCGCAAACGACCACAATTTGTTCTCCTTGAGAACACTGTTGATTCTAACCTTCCACTGTAGGTAGTTGGAGATCCCCTCCAATCTATCTTCAAACCTAATGCTAGAAGTCATCTTTGTCCACCTGACAAAGAACCTTTTATGCCTTCTTCAAGCAAATACAACAACAAATCACTTGTTGTCCCAAGTGTCAAATGTTGCCCACTGAACTTCAAAGCACAAGCTCTGATACCATGTAGATTTTTAATGACTAAAATCAGCAAACTGAAATTATGTCAAACACTTAGCAACCTAGAGATAACTGTCTTCATAAACTTCATAAATGCAAAAGCCCACATTCAAAAATTTCCATAAGTAGAAATACACATTGCTAAGCAAAAATATGCAGCGAAAAAACACAATGGACAACAACCCAATAACACTCGGAAATTTAAGCAAAAGCCAGGGAAAACCCCAATGTGGGGAAACCCAATGAGAGAGAGAGAGAGAGAGAGAGATCTTATTATTATGCTTCAAGAAAGTACAAAACAGCAGTAAATCTACATTTCCAGCCAAGGAAAATACCTCACAGCTCCAAATTTGTCCCACAGAAATCTGCCTCGTTTTCTGTGCCAAAACCATACTGTTGTACGACCTCCTTCTGCCTCATTTTTCGTGCCCACAGTCAACTGTACACATTGTTCCATACGGCCCAAAAACAGTGAACAGAAAACAGAAATCTGCCTCGAAAACCGTGCCAAATCCATACGGATGTACGGGCTGTATGGAATCGTACGGACTGTGTGCACTGTACGGATCCGTACAGTACGGCCTCCCACAACAGAAAAATATGTCGGCCAAAAATTCACAAAAAAAAAATCTCGGGAATCATGCCCTCTTTGCGGCTCACTTTCCTCTCTCAAGCATGCTCAGAAAATCTCTCTAACTCTCCTCCCGATGTCTTCACAACATGTCTTGCACACTACCCAATGCATTCTTTTATAATCTGAAAATGACATTTTCCCCCCAAAATGTCTTTTCACCTTCCCCAACCCTAGATCCAAAGGCCAAGATTAGATCTTGCTTTTTTCAAGATCAATGGTCATGATCCATTCCCTCCAAAATGTCTCATTTAAAATTAAAGTGAATTTCACTTTATTACATAAGTGCTTTATGAAAATAAAGTCACTTTAAAAATAGAAGGTACACTTTATTAAAAAGTCACTTTAATAAAAGAACCACTTAAACAAAAAACTATCACAAAGTTAAGTGCCTGGTAGTGCAAACATTAAGGTAACATCCGCATACAAGACAAAACATGCAGAGTACCTCCCGAGCTAAAAAATCTAACATTATTGTTGTTGCAATTTTAATCTACAGCCATTAGGGTTGCAGAAAAACTCATCATAACATTTGATTTTACTCTCTTATCAACCGTAAGAATTTTCTAAGAGTTTGTTAGCATAATCTACTAGTCCTAGCGCATCTTTTGGGTGGATTTTTTGCACATTTTGGTGGCTGATTTTTCTGCTGTAACAACTTGTTTGCTATTGCCATAAGGCTGCAAATACATCTTGTCTATAACAGCCTTACATTGATGCTAAAGTCTATGCTTTATTACTTGAGTTGTACTTGTTTTTACTAGCTTATCTCTTGCATCATTTGTTAGAATTTCAGCATCTTGTTTAGCAGCTCTAATAATCGTTCCTTTGTTGATATATATCTTTTTTGACTGCTGCAAATAGGGACAGCAAGCTTAACTTGTTTTTCCACTTAACATATAGCTTGTATATTTGGTGTTTCTTGTGTCTCGGGTAGGTACCATCATCATCCGAAGGTACTCAAACTTCTTGGCGACAATTGACCACTGCCGAGACTCATTTCCAAGCTACAATCCATTTAGCAACTTGACCTATAGGGGCATCCATTCATAAGTATCGCTTTCCATCTCATTTCCCCCTAGGGTCACCCAGGATTCCCCCCTTGAGGTGATCACTTCACCTCTAAAGTGACGGGAATACTTATCTGAGCTGACAGTGGGTAGGAAATCTCCTAGTTGTTGCCATCGTGTGGTTTGGGTCGGGCTTTGCCCAACCTACAACCTATGCAATAACATATAGACAATAGTTAACTGGGTTTTTCTATCCCCCACAAACCATAGCTGTAGTTGACATGCTTACATCCCGATGACCTCCTCCTTTGAAAGGAAAAATTGTTGTACCTTCGCACCCATTTTTCAAAACGTTTTCACCCTTATCATACCATACCCATACCCATATCCATGCAATACACAGCGTTTGTGGACAATTCATAAAGACTTGATTCGAGACCTGTTGTAATTAACATTTGAAGAGCAAACTAAAAGTTGATGCAAGTGACGTTAGTTTATGCTTAAGAATCAAGATAACAACGGAATGGGCCTTGAAGGCTTATTTTTTCCAACTTTAGTATTCTCCTCCATAATTTCATATAATTTGAATTGCTGACAGACATTCAGAAAATATATTTATGGAATTAAAAAATGTCATTTTAAACTAGAGTCTGAGCAAGCTCAATTCCAAGTTGAGGTTGTTGAAATAGCAAGCTGGAACTTATAGTATGTAAAGAAAGGACATTAGGACCTAGTCAATTGGCTAGGGAGCTAGAAAACATCCTCGCTATCCCCAAGCAAAGTTTACTAGGGACAAGATTCAATGTTTCTCTCTTACATAATACGTCTTCTGAAGTAAAACAATGAACTAGTACCACTCCTACTCACAATTCTATTTTGTTCCTTAACAATTGTTATTAAATTATGTGATTGTACTTTTTTCTGTCAAACTAAATTACTTGGGTATTTTAACCAGTAGTCTGGTTCAGTGGTCCCATGTTGATGACAAGCCACACAAATAGAGTCTAGACCTGTTGAAAAGACAAAACCAAAAACCACAAATCAAGGAAAAGAACATTACCAGTAGTCTGTTTCAGTGGTCCCGTGTTGATGACAAGCCACGCAAACCAAAACCCTTTGTAAAATAAGATAAGATAAGATAATTTTAATTTAATGTCTAACAAATGACAACAAAAGTAGGTCAATGGGACTAAAGGATACATCCAGTGTGAATACAATGTTGGATTGCAAAAGCAGCTGCTATATGATGAGAGAAAGAAAGATACAAGAAAACTAAAAGTACAGTCTAGGTAAATATCTGACGAGGCTAAGCACTAAGTCTAGCTAAGATCAAAAATAAAGTGTGTATGACAGTATCATAGGTATGGTGATACACAAGTGAGAGTGTCCAAGGTAGGAGTTGGACAACTCGATATTAGTCAAAAAGAGAGAGAGAGAGATATCTGATGATGAAGCCAATGAGGTCAATGTCTCCTGGATATGATGATCGATGGCAAGGGGGGCGACAGGGGTTGCACTGGCTCGCTGTCGAAGTCCTTGAGTACCATAGGGGGATCTGGCTGCATGACCCTGGGGGGGATATAGGAGCAAGGAAGCTCAGTTCTCCTACCATCCAAGGTTGAAGGAAATAAAGGTAAAAATTTAAGAAGTGTACATGTTATCCCTATTTACAAAAGCTACGAAAGGTATGTAGTGAGAAATTTTGAGATATACATAATTAAACCCTTATTATGCTCACTTAGTATATAGTAATTTACCCAATCAAGGTTACATACCCTCTTACTGGAAATGTGTGTTGGGTCTCAACTCCCACATTTCACATACCCTATACATTTTCTCCCACCTTTTCATGTTTCGGAGTTTCCCCCTAGTTTCAAGATGAATCATAATATGAGATGACTGATGCCAGTCTCCCAATGGTGTTCATGTTCATTCTGCTTGGTCTTCATGATTAAATTACTAGCATAGATCCATCTTCACCCTGGATCTATTAAGCAGCAAGAGGGAATTATACTGATTAATTTGCCGTTGTTTAAATATGTAAGATGCATAATTCGTTGACTTATTTTAAGAAATGTTATGTAATTAAGAGAAAACATCAGCTATTTTTTAATTTCTGTAGAGTTACCACCATGGATGGACACATACTAACTGTTGAAGATCCCCTCACCCAGGCTGTCAAGTACCTTGCTTCTCTCAAGGCAATTATGGCTATGTTAATGCATATCGTTATGCTATGTGGTTTCCATGTTTTCTTCATGAGAAACTTCCGGGCTTGTCTTTCATGCACAATTTCACATTTCATGTTCCGCAGCAACACAGGTTGCAAAGACAAAATTGTAAAAATTCAGGAAGCAAACCTGAATCAGGAAGTATATATTTCTGATCGACCAAATAGCACAAAAGACTAATTTTGAATAGCAATAAAGATAGCAGAATATATCATTCCATGGAAGACGATTGATTCTAGTCACCATGGGGATACAGCCACATAAGGAATGCCTACAATAGTTCTTTCCTTTATTGCAAGCCAAAGAAAGTTCATAATTTCCATTGTGGATGCAAATTTACATGTTAAATCAGAATCAACTAAGGACTATCTCGTAGATCTATTTCCATTGCCGGATGAATAGACATCCAAAATTGCCCAAAATGATTGTCACAACCGGTAAATACAAAAAAAACTCATTGACCTCTACCATATAAAAATTTGCTCAAGATTCCAAAATACTGAAATTCAAGCATTAGTTATCAATACAAGGTTGTCTTGAAAATCTCAAAATACATCTTAAGCAACAATTCCAACAAATTTGTCATTCAAGTTTCTACCATGGTGGTGAATCCAAAAGGAGATAGCTATATAGAGTTGAAAGAAAGAAAGAAGAAAAGAAAGAGATATAATCAAGCAGCCAAAATCGATGGTACTGGAAAATAGCAAAGCATTAATATATTAGAAATATAATATGCAAATTGAGAAGTCAGACCCCAAGCTAATTAAAGTGGTTTTAACCACTAAGAAGACAAGTTGTCCCTGCCCAGTGAAGAGACACCTTTTCAGCACCTGTCAGTTTGTATAAATAAAGGAATCCAACACCTTGTTATCTCACTCACTCATTCGCTCATCCAGTGCACAAGTTTGGTAGCTGCAGTTGGGAGAAGAAGAAAGAGAGAGGCGCATTGCTCAGTGTTGGATATTCTCTAGTGTTTTGGTTTATTGTCTTGGCATTATATTGGCTATCTATATTAAGGAAGTTTTGCTGGGTTTTCTCCCCCATGAGGGTTTCCCAGGATAAATACTGTGTATCTTGTGATTGTGTTTCTCTCAGTGATCCTACCTATGCTATGGTTATCTAGTAAATTGAAAAGAAACCTAATAATAGCTTAAACCTTAACATGGAATCAGAGCTAAACTAAAGAGAGCATCTTTCACTGGATAAAGAAAAACGTCACTGTTGTCGTACAAGAAAATTAGGGCTTTTTGTTGAAGAGGAATATAGGCCTAAAAACCATCTAGAAAAGTGTGTCCTAGCCTAGGGAACTCTTTGGCGCCTTGAGCACACCTTTTCAGTGGTCAAATACTCCGAAAAGTCAAACCCTAGTTTTGACTAGTACCAGAAAACCAGGGAACTAGAACCAGTACCAGAAGTACCAATCCAGAATTCCGTTGGTTGAGTTTGAAGGGGAAAAATTTGGATTTTCTAAAATCTAATTGCACCAGGCTACTCACCTCAACTAAGCGCACCTCCTGGTAAGTTGAAAATTAAATTATGAGCATTTTCAATTTTTGGTCATTTTCCTAGCTCCAGGTAAAGATGACTGCAAGCACTGAGCTTGTTGACAAGCTAGAAGGTGTGCAAAACTTATGTGCCTGGAAGTATAGGATTGCACTCATTCTTGAAGAGAATGACCTAGAAAGCTTCATTAAAGACGATGTACTAGAACCTACCGATGCTACAGCTAAAGCAAAACACCAAAAGGACACAGTTAGGGCCAAAAGAATCATTGCAGATTCTATTAAAGATCACTTGATTCCTCAAGTGGCTTCAAAGAAGACTCCAAAAGAAATGTTTGATGCCCTAACCAAGATGCATGAAGGAAAGAACATCAACCGGAAGATGAATCTAAGAACTCAACTCAAAAGTACAAGGATGTAGAAAGGAGAAACAGTTCAAGAGTATTTCTCTAGAATATCACAATTCATGGAATGGCTAGAAGCAATTGGTGATATTCTAGATGAAGACGAACTCATAATGACAGCCCTTAATGGTCTCACAAGACCTTGGGATACATTCATCCAAACTATTTGTGCCAGAAAGGAGAAACTACACTTTGACAGTCTTTGGGAAGAATGTGTTCAAGAAGAAGCAAGAGTGGCCAACCGAGAAGCAATACTATCAAGAGATGAAGATCAAGCCCTAGTTGCTCATACTAAAGGAGGAAGGAAGAGGTCTTACTTCCAGAAAGAAACTCATCAACATAAGGAGTCTCACCCCCCAAACAAATTCATACATAAAGAATCTCACCCTCCAAGGAGATCCCAGAAGTTTCAGAAAGGTCAAAGAAGAGAAAAAGATTTCTCATCCTACCAATGTTACCATTGTCACAAAATGGGACATATTGCTAAGAATTGTCTAGCTAGAAGAGAAGAATACAAGAAGAGAAACAAGAGGCACCAAGCCCAGACAATTTAAGATGAAGAGCCACCCACAAAGATGATAAAAGCACAGAATGAAGACTATGTCTTAATCTCTTCCTTCTCAGGATCAGTGTCACCTGGTGAGGACACTTGGCTCATAGATAGTGGTGCTTCCAAGCACATGACAGGTCAAAGAGACATTCTCTCTTGCCTTACAGAAAATAACTTTCCCCAGAAAGTTACACTTGGAGATGATTATCAGTACCCTATCAAAGGAGTAGGAGAATCAAATTACAAACTTGATTCAGGAACTACAATGAAGATGAAGGATGTACTATATGTACCAGGTTTGACAAAGAACTTACTTTCTATCTCAGCGTTAGATAAGAAAGGCTTCAGAGTTGCTTTCATAGATGGAGAAGTTCTTATGTGGCCCAAAGGAAAAACCATGGAAGAAGCAATTGTTATTGGAAAAGAAGAAGGTGGCTTGTATAAGCTCTAAGGTCACTCAGAAGCAGCTCATCACTAAGTGTAAGAAGAAGCTCGCTGCAAAATTTGAGATGAAAGACTTTGGCCTAATGCACTATTTCTTAAGTCTTGAGGTCTGGCAAAGCCCAAAGAAGATCTTCATTAACTAAGGGAAGTATGCAGTTGAAATACTCAAGAGGTTTGATATGTTGGAGTGCAAATCCATGAATACATCCATGGAAGCAAAGTTGAAGCTCCTGTTTGACACGTCGTCATAATTGATTGATGCTACGATGTACAGACAGATCATTGGATCGTTGATGTATCTAACGAACACCGGGACAGATATATGTTTTGATGTGAACACCTTGAGTCAATTTCTGGTAAGCCCAAACTTGTTCACCTAGTTGTTGCAAAACATGTGATGAGGTACCTTAAGGGTACATTAGATTTTGGTCTCAGTTATAATGGAGATCATGACTTCAGACTGAGTGGTTATACCGATTCAGATTGGGTTGGAGTGTCTCTAACAGAAAGAGCACTTCAGGATGTTGTTTCAGTTTGGGGCCAGCCATGATCTCATGGCAGAGTAGGAAGCAATCAAGTATTGCTCTCAGCACGGCAGAAGCATAATACATTGTTGCATGTTCCGCCAGTTGTGAAGCCATATGGCTTCGAAAGTTGTTGACAGGGCTATTCGATCTGGAGATGGAAGCAACCGTGATTCTATGTGATAACCAGAGTTGCATAAAGATGACAGAGAACCATGTGTTCCATGACAAGTCAAAACACATAAAAATCTGATATCATTACATCTCTGATATGGTGCAGAGAGGAGCCATAAAGCTCCAGTATGTTAGCACAGATGAACAGGTTGCAGATGTGTTGACCAAGCCTCTGTCTCGTGTAAAGTTTGAGCACTTTCGAGAGAAGCTTGGGATAGTTCGAAAGGACCTCCCTCGAAAGGGGGAGTAGTGGTGATGCCAGCCTCATGCTGAAGATTTCTAGCTTCGTGCTGATGTTGTTGTGATGCCAGCCTCGCGCTAAAGATTTCCAGCTTCGTGTTGATGTTGTTGAGATGCCAGCTTCGTGCTGATGTTGTTGAGATGTCAAGTTCATGCTGATGATTTCTAGCTTCGTGTTGATGTTGTTGAGATGTCAGCTCCGTGCTGATGATTTCCAGCTTCGTGTTGATGTTGTTGAGATGCCAGCTTCGTGCTGAAAATTTCCAGCCTAGTGTTGATGTTGATGATGCTCCAGCCTTCATGCTGTGATGTTGTTGTTGTTGATGTTGTATCAGCCTTGTGTTTTTATTGATGATGATGATGTATTAGTATTATACTAATCCATGTTGATGCAGATGATGATGATGCCATTCCAGCTCCCTGTTGTGGATGATGATATTGATAATGAAGAAAAACTTCCGACGATTTATAGATATGCCAGTTAGTGTTCCTGATGTTGTTGATGTTGTTGCCCTCTCTCTCTCTCCCGATGATGATGTAGAATACCCTTCTTGTTAAGGGGGAGTGTTGAAATATTGTAACTGCAAAGAGTATTCTATTTATTATTGAGTTATTATTCATTAGATCAATCCCCTTTTATGGATTGATCATGTCGAGCATTGTAATTGACCAAATCCCCTTTTGTGGAATGGTCAAACCCTAAATATAATATGCAAATTGAGAAGTTGACCCCCAGGCTAATTAAAGTGGTTTTATCCACTAAAAAGACAAGTTGGCCATGCCCATTCAAGAGACACCTTTTCAACGCCTGCCAGTTTGTATAAATAAAGGAAGCCATCACCTCATTATCTCACACACTCATTCGCTCATCCAATGCACAAGTTTGGTAGCTGCAGTTGGGAGACGAAGGAAGAGAGAGGTGCATTGCTTAGTGTTGGATATTCTCTAGTGTTTTGGCTTATTGTCTTGGCATTGTATTGGCTATCTATATTAAGGAATTTTTGTTGAGTTTTCTCCCCCATGACGGTTTCCCAGGATAAATATTGTGTATCTTGTGATTGTGGTTCTCTCAGTGATCCTACCTATGCTATGGTTATCTAGTAAATTGAAAAGAAACCTAATAATAGCTTAAACCTTAACAGACTCTAGACTTAGACAACACACACTAAGGCCTAACCATCAATACACACTCTAGCTTTGGAGGTGGTGAGTGAAAAAACTTAGAAATTATAACTCGCTTAAAAAATTCAAGCAAGATATAATTAATAAGTTAAAAAAACACTCTAGAGTAATGTACTCGTGATTAAGTCTTAGGGGGCTAAGTCTTTTACAAAGTTCATCATGCTAGCTCATATTATTACAATTCCCCACAAGGGTATGGAAATGCAGTAAAAAAGAAGAAAAGGGGCCATCATAGACGGCTGGATTTCTAAACTCTAAATTTGAACAAGTATCTTGTTCAACTTTGGCGTCTCAACTACAAGTCCATCCCACTGCAACTTGGTGGGTGACAGGTCTGACCGACGCCATCTAATCAACTCGTGTTGTTTGGCCCCGATACTTCATGTTATTAAATTAGTGAAACCAATTATGTTATAAATGACTGACTATTGAATAGTTTGAGCCCAATCCTTTATGTTATAAAGGAATGATTATTAAATTATCCGGCCCACCTTTAATTAATTAGTTTCTAATTAAATAGTTCGCCCCCCACCTAGTTATTAATTATTAGAAAGTTTGTGGCTCCACTTGTCATTTTTTTTTTTTGACAAAAACGGGTAATGGATTTTTAATTAAAGAAAGCAATGGCAAAGCCACTAATGCGGTTACAAAAGGACTGAGACATACTTTACTTAATCGGTTACAAATCCTGGAGGCTATGCCTTCCTACCAAGCGATGGATAGAGTAAAACTAACAGAATCATTAACTGCGGAGGCTTCTATACAAAACGCCTTCTTTGCTGCAGTGATTTCAGATCTACATTCCATGCTTCTAAAACTGTTGATCAAATTACTTTGGATCATCCTCCTTGGGCTGGTCCCTCTCCATCTTCCATTCTTTGTTCAGTTGTTTCATTTTTTCTTCCAGATTGTTGACTCTGTTTTCGAACTCTCGTTTAGGATCTTTGAGTTCTTTGCGTAACTTCCCCAGCTCCTCTGTTAGCCCGAATTTTGTTGTGGTGATATCAGCTTCGAGCATTTCCAAGCGCCTTCCAGCATCGATGTCTAAGTTTTGGAGAAAATCCAGTTGATGATGCAACATGTGCTTGAGACGTTGCAGGTCTTCTTCCAATGAATTCAACGTTTCTTCAGTAGTGGGTTTGTTGCCTGAGTTGGACGCCATCTCCTTCTCCTTCCTTGCTGCTCCCGGACTGTTGCAGTTGTGCGCGCGCTTCTCTCTGCCTCTGCTTGACTGTCTCGCTTGCCTTTGTATGCTCTGGGGATGAGGAGGCCCTTCCTTGCTTCCCCTTTTATCTGCAACTTCTTCCAAATTCGGCTCCCCTAAACGATTCACGCGATCTGGAGTGATGGCTTCCCCTGAAAATTCAATGACCAAATGATGTTTACGTCCATCCATTCTGACATTTGCTTTGTCTTTACCTGCCTTGGGTTCTCCCCTGTGTCTTGTCTCTTGTGCCTTATGGCCTTTCCAGCTCGCGTCCCTTTCAACTACTGGTCTTTTTCCCCAAGTCTCAAGGCAGATCCATTCTAGTTGTGATTCCATTTACTTGAAAGGTTCCAATATGAGAGCTGGCTCCTTTGTTGGCCTCTGCGTCTGCTGACGCATTCAGACTCCGAAGGATATGGTAAAGCTTGTAAGTACAAAGATTTCCAAGGAGGAGCTGGATTTTCTCTAGAATGTGATGGAGTTTTGCATTTTGGACTCTGTTACGGAGGATTAAGGCTTGGATTACTAACCTGGAGTCCCGTATTATCACTAGATCTTGGACGTTGTGGTTAATTGCTTGATTTAGTCCTTGCCAGAGGGCCAGTGCTTCTGCTCTATTGTTAGATTCTATTCCAAGTCCCTAGGCAAAGCTAAGTTCCGGGTGACCTAATGGGCTTACCAGGACTCCTCCTCCACCCGCCGGAC
Source organism: Picea glauca (assembly GCA_000966675.3). NCBI lineage: Eukaryota > Viridiplantae > Streptophyta > Pinopsida > Pinales > Pinaceae > Picea > Picea glauca. Next base: position 11,826 of record JZKD02S2236536.1, read on the forward strand.
CTGGATTTCCTTTGGAGGCCCCGTCAAAGAACAAAATGTGCTTGTTTTCCTTTCTCTTCCATTCGTCAAAATCTTGCTCCTCCTTCCTGATTTCCCAAATTTCCTAGTGAGAGTTGTTGCCTGTTTGTTGTTGTTGATCTTGGAGTTTAAAGTGTTCAATTCAATATTCCTCTTCTGGCTCCAGGGGCTTTGAGCTTTTAACTTTGCAGAAGTAGGGGGTGGTCTCCCCAAACTAGGCCTTTATCTTGGTTGCAACTTGAGCTGGACTGCTTTTGGTCTCCCTAAAAACCCTGTTATTTCGTTCGAGCCAAATCTTCCAGAGTATAAATTTAGGGAGAGTTCTCCAAAGGGTGGAGATTTGGCCCTTTTTTGTTGTCTAGAAGGGACAGAGGGAATTCCAGTTTTGGAGCAGGATGTTGGCTTCTTGTGGGAGCTCGAAGGTGTTAGGCTGCAAACCCAGGGCCAACTGCCAGACTTCCTTGGAGTAAACGCTGCTTAGGAGCATATGGTCTGTGGTTTCCTCTTCTTGAAGACAGAGGGGACATCTGTGAGGACCTTCCCATCCTCTTCGTCTTAAGTTTTCTCCAGTTAGGATACCTCTATGAGCCATGGTCCAAACAAACACGTCTATCTTTGGGATAGATTTGGCGGTCCAGATTGCTCTCCAAATTGTTGAATCTGGGGGGACGTTAGAGACATAAACTATGTGTTGATACCCAGCTGTTGTAGTGTAAATTCCAAAGCGTGCTCCCCAACCTCTCTTGTCTTTTTTCCTTTCTTTTAGGGGGGGATTTCCCTTGTAGGCAGAACTTCAGAGTGTTCTGATCCTCTTCTAAGTTTGGAGGTATGTTAGCTATTTCCCAATTTTGCCAAGCTTTTTGTTCATCATTTCCCCAAACTGAGATATCCCACAAACTATTTAAATTATGAGTTCTCATCCACACTTTGAGCCGGTTCAGATCCTGTCTCGAGCCTAGAGGTGGGTCTCCCATTATTGAGTCTTTCCATACGTTGATCTCTTTTCCATTTCCTGGTATCCAGGTAAGTTGAGGGCTAAAGTGTTTCAAAGCCTTCTGACACAGTGAGAAGATTGGGGATCCTTTCTCCACCACAGCTGGGCGATCTAGGCACTTTTTCCTTGGGCCTCGAAAGTACTTCCTCCAAAGTGTTTTTTTAGCAAAGTCAAGCAACAAGAATTTAATGGCTATCATTAGAAAGAATATGGGAGACAACAAAAGGAGTTGGGACAACAAAATCAAATATGCTCTGTGTATAGATAGAATAACAAAGAAACAAGCTACAAGGAAAATCCCATTTGAGTTTGTATACGAGATGGAAGTTGTTTTGTCGATTCATCTAAAGATCCCAGTATATCAGTTGTTGCAGCATTTTACTACAAACCAAGAGGCAGTTCATGCAAGGATGAACTAGTTTGTGGAGCAAGACGAGAATAGAAGGAAAGCATTTGATCACCTTGCAGAAAGGACATCTAATTCTTATGTGGGACAAAAGAAAGGAAAAAGCCAGGAAAGCACTGCAAATTTGAGACATTGTGGGTTGAACCTTAGAGGATCGAGGATTCGACAAGCACAAACTCTTTCTACCTCAGCCACCTGGATGGAGAAATGTTGCAATTGCCCGTAAATGGGAAATTCTTGAAGCATTATTATTATGATGGCAATTAGTGCCATGATAGCTTAGTAGAAGTAGAAAATGAATAAGCTCGTTTGCACAGTTGCTTAGAGTAGTTGCTTCCTTTCATGTACTCTTTTACATATTAGCTCATGTCTTTTTAAAGAGCCGCTTTTGACATCATGTATTCATTTTCATGCATTTTGTATTGTTTTGAATATATTCTATGGTGGACCAAGGTAAGAGTCTCACCCTATTATGTGGATCTTTTTTTCCATGTTCAATTGTATTAGGTTATGATCGAGATTATGGAGTTCTCATGTACTCTCTTCCAAAGCACATGTTTGTTGATGTTTGTAGCATTGGATAGGTACTTTTGCACAAGACTAAGCGTCTAGATGTGTGGAAGTCTTCCAAAGCCTTCAACCTTAGTAATTTACTTTTAACTAAATGGATTATTAAAGTAAAGTGAGTTTAATTTAACGAAATGCTAAAGTTATTAGCATTAGTGAATTAAATGAACCTTAGCCATTGATCTCAAGTGAGGTGAGATTTAATCTCAACCGTTAATCACTTTGGAGATTAGGGTTATGTTTGATTCGGTCATAACTCAAGATTATATAAACAAGGCTAGTTGAAGGAGAAAGACACAAGAGAGCACATAGGAGAAAATGACATTTGCTCATGTGCTTGAGTCATCCACATGAAGAGCAAAGAAGGACTTTTCCTCAAGTAATTGAGTCATGAAGGACTATGACTCAAGGGGATCAAAGGATAGGAGCAAAGAAGGAATTTCGCTCAAGTGCTCGAGTCACGAAGGACTGTGATTCAAGGGGATCTCAGTAAAGGTGAAGGACTTTCATCTAGAGATCAAGTCCAAAGGAGGAAAGTGCAAAGATGCAACAAGAGGAGAAAACCCAGCAGCCAGAAATTGAAGAATAGACTTTTGGGTAGTACCAACAGGCAGATCTAGTAGATCTGAGGTACTAGCAAAAAAATCTAGTAGATCTAAGGTACCAGCGGACAGATCCAGCATATCTGAGGTATCAGTGGACAGATTTAGAGCAAATCTGAGGTACTAGTGGACAAATCTAGCAGATCTAAGGTACCAGCGGACAGATCTAGCAAATATGAGGTACAAGCGGACAAATCTAATGCAGATTTGAGGTACCAGCAGGTATAGATCTAACAGATTTGAGGTACCAGTGGACAGATCTAGTGCATATCTAAGGTATCAGTAGGAAGATCTTGCAAATCTGAGGAACAACAGGCAGATCTACTGCAAATCTGAATGTCCAGCAGGCAGATCTGGGTGGATCAATAGAGGGTTTCTTTAAGGCCAAAGTTGTCAAGTTTCTTGTATTTGTATTTTTCCTCAGTGGGCCATTTTCCCAGTAAGGGAACCCTTGTAAGCCTGGAGTCGTTATTAATGAAAAGTTGATTTGACACGCAGAATATTTTTGTGTATTGTGTATGAGATTTAATTTCCAGTATTGCTTTCATCATTTATTTAAGTTGATTATTCCAGGTAGTGTATTTTGTTTTGTGAGATGCAAATCTAATTTGCAGCAAGGAAATCACTAGTAAACAATATATCTAGGTGTTGGGATTAAGGAAAATAAACAATGTCCCCATGTTGGAGCTATTTTATGGACGCATACCCTTTCCCTAGCATGAAGTCACATCATCCATATTGCACGAAGTCACATCCAGTTGCATAGGACAACTATTTCGATGACATTTGATGGTCACTTGATAGATGCAAGAGCTATTTTATGGACGCACACACTTTCCCTAGCATTAGCCATATGGTATTTTATATTGACTAACTGCTCAATGGTTAAGTGTGTGATGTTAAAAGGGAAGCGGAGAGTACAAAGTACATGTTTATGCCCCTAGAGCTTAGCAGAAGCACCAGTGACAGTTTGATGTATTTCCATTGGTATGATCATATGATGCTAAGGTTGATATATCATATGAGCACTTCATTTGATTATTCCTTGGTGAGACATGGTTAGATGGGATTGATCACACATTTTTCCTAGGTGATGATGTCACCTAGTACATTGGGTTGTATTTCATTTGATGATGGCACACTTTGGGGTTATATCATTTATTGGAGAATGTCTAGCTTATCGACCCATTTATACTATGGTATGGAGCCAATTAATGATGGATTTGATGAGATCACACCTTCCTAGTGTGAGTGTCCTAGCTCATGGTATTCTATTGATGATTATTTCTCATGATTAAAGGTGTATAGTATGGTTTTAGGTCAAGTGCTCCCCTTCATGCACGCATTTTCATGTTGATTGATCATCTTGAGACAGTTTGACTTCCTCTTGACCACATGGGGCCTCCATGGCTAGAGCACTTGGGTTCCCTTGCTTATTTTCACATTGGAGATGTATTGTTTGGAGGTGAACCATACCCTTTTGATAGAGTGCTACCTTTAGTGAACACATGTTAAGGCACTCTCCCTCATATGTCATTATTTTATTCTTGGGATGGGTCGTTCCCCTTAATTTTGAAGGTGATTGAGGTCGTTTTGACCTAGCACATAGCTCATGGTGATATTTTATGATTGTTGACTCCTTTATTGGATCCATCTCTTGGTGCCCATTTTTTAGGCGTTGGTTACACATGGGAGAGGGGCACTCTTTTGGAGGACATACGTGCCACTTGGAGCGGCATTCTTATGCATTTTTATTGTATTGGATTTGGTTACCTTGGAGGCCACACGTGCCACATGTTCTCACTTATTGGCACAATTTTGCAAGTGTATTGGAGAAGTTTGAGGGGATGTCCCTCATATTCCATGCCTTATTCACACAATTTTGGAAGTGTATTGGAAAAGTTTGAGAGGATGGCCCTCATATCCAAATTAGCCTTTATATGTGAGCATTGAGGCTACAATGCTACATTTATGAACTATGAAGAGTGAACTCGAAATAAAACATTAGCTAAGCTAGTAAAGCCTAATAGTCATCATCCTCATCTTCATGTTCATCATGGAAAATACAACAAGATGCACGTTCAACAATGGAATTGTGGATTGGTAGAAGTATTTCAAATTCCACTTCTAGGGCACTGGGCTAGAAGTACCTTGATTGGAAGCCATTACTGCTACAAAAAAAATTAAAAAACAAATTTACCTATGTTGCATGGGGCCCCATCGCCCCTGAAAAAACCCTCATACCCTACGTTCCCGCGTTCCAGGGACTTAAAAATGACATGGGAACATTCTAGAATGGTTGGGGATGTCATTAGGGATGTGGGGACTTCTAGGTCATTCCCAATCCATCCCCCCAAAAAAATGGGAACACTTAGGGTATGGGTCGGTCGTCCCTCAAACAAATTAGGGACGATCAGCCAGCCCTCGTCCCCACCCACGGTTTAAATTAAAAAAACTAAATTTGAAAAAGCAAATTTGATACCAAGTTGGCACTGTCTGGAAAGTTGACATGTGAAATATTCAAGAGGACCTACGAGTTAAAGCGTATAGGTTGAGGGTGAATTGAGAAGAGAGCCAACATGAATTAGCGTAAAGGTCAAAGGTGAATTGCCAAAGGAGCGGACAAGTGAATTGCTAAGGGAGCCAACCCAAACTAAACACTACAGCAAATCGATAAGGGCTTTACGCGGTTAAGGGATTCATATATTTAATATTTGTAATGGTAACTAGTTCCAATTTTGTGTTTTAAATTTTAGGGGATTAATATGTTTAAAAAAAATATCGAAAGTAAAACATATAAAAGTTATATATTTTAATAAAAATGTATATATAACTAATACAGATTTATATATGTATTAAAAATTATATATATATATATATGATATCGATATTGAGTTTCAACAAAATTATGATTATTTATAATAGTGTTTTAGTTTATAAATTAATATGATATAATTAGATTAAAGTTAGTATTATTAGATTTATGTATATAATTTTAGATAATATAATAAAAAAATTATTTGTAATATTTATAAAGTTTATATTAATAAAATGTTTGATTATTGAGTGGTAACATGGCATAATGGATTTACAAATGAATTCTCAAAACATATTCACATGACTCTCTTGCAAATTGGTATTTTTCTTGAGAGACTATACAACTATAGAAGCATTGAGAAATTGAATTGACTGTTGATTAATAATGTGATATATTTCTAATCCTTGATTAATAAATTAAGCCTCCTTATAATTATTTTGAATTTTCTAAATACAAAAAGGCAATACTATTTTATTTGTTTTTATAGTTATTATGTGTGATTATATAATTATCAATGAATATATATATATATATATTATTGTCATCCCCAAAGGGAGTGCAAAATAGAAATTTACTGTAAATAAATGAAATGGGAAATAATAAACCCCTAGAAAGCATTAAATAACTTATGGGTATATGTTATATTATTTGCATGATTAGTCTCGTGTGCTATATGTTGCACTGGAAGCAGGGAGGGAGGGCGTTGGGTCCTGTTATCTGTTGAGATTTGGTAGTTTGGAGGTACTTTTGCATTGGCAGCGCTCAACATGCGGAAGTGACCAAGCTTATTTTCTCCTAGTGACTTTATAATTATAAAGTGATTTTATAAAGTTGAGGCTTTTAATTTCGAAATGTAAAAGTGACTTTATGATGTCATGGGTCACTTTATTAACTTAAGTGACCTCAACGAATGATTAAGTTGTGACCATTGATCTCAAGGATAAGTGAAGAGTCACTTAAGGGAGATCAAGGGTTAGAGTTACAATTCGAAATTGCTTAAAGGCATCTCATTAGGAGGAGAGCGCACTTTTGAGGAGAGATAGAGGGAAGGTGAAAGGGCACGAATCCCAAGGAGAGTTTCTTTGCTTGGAAGAAGAGAGTTTCGGCAGCTGGAGTTGGCACGCATCCCTAGGGGGATTGGCATGCATTCCTAGACAAGTTTTCAGCATTGAAGAGGAGGTCGTACAGCAAGGAATCCGTACAGTACGGATTTGAGGAGGTTGTACAGTACGGATTAGAGGAGGCCGTACAACATTTATTTGTTGGGTTTTGCAGTCACTATTAGCACAGAAATCGAAGCTAAGTTTTGGCATGGATTTCAAGGTGTTTTTCTGCTACAAATAAATCTGTACAACAAGGTACAGTTCTGTACTTTTGGGGGGCACATATTTCGAGACAAATTTATGTTGTTTAATGAGTGGACAGTCCGTACCTTTGGTCAGTAAATCTGGTTCAGATTTCAAGATTGTTTTGTACAGTGGTTATGTGAAATTTCTGCTCAGATAGGGTAAAGGTACAGCTCATTAAATGCTGATTGTAAACTATTGATATACTCAGATTTTTCCCTTAAGCTGAATAAAGAGACACTCTTCTCAAAATCTGTCCTATTTTCTGAATATTTCTCCAAGTGTTTATGCACAGATTTTTGTGCCAAATGTGGGTTACTGTCTGCTGTTCATATTTGTATTCCGCTGCTATTTTATTTCAGAACTTGGTTAATAGTATTTCAGCTCATAAAGGACAGTGATATGGCTGTTAGACATTTATAGGAGGCTGAAATCTAATTTATTCTAACTGTATGCTGAAATAAGATGTATTTTAACATGGTATCAGAGCTAGGGCTCTGAAGTTCAGGGGGCAGCTTTGGCACTTAGGACAGCAAGTGATTTGTTGGGGCATTTGCTTGGAAGAAGGGGGAAAGAAGAGGTTCTTTGTCAGGTGGACAAAGATGACTTCCAGAGTCAGATATGAAGATAGGTTGGAGGGGATGTCCAACTACCTGGAATGGAAGGTTAGAATCACAAGGGTTCTCTAGGAGAACTAGTTGTGATCATTTGTGAATACCATCGTGCTAGTACCTATGTCAGATTCCATGAAGTGAAGGAAGCCTCGACTCAAAGTTGGTGTCGATAGCCCTCAAAGGCTTCACCAAGGAGTGGGAGGTTTTCGTGAAGTGCGTGGTGGGGAGAGAGAAGCTCCCTGACTGGAGCAGATTGTGGGATGACTTTACACAGGATAAGATCCGAGAGGGGTCTCAGGAGAGGGCAATGGATGGTGCAGATGACAAGAACGTTGTTCTTGTGGGAAAGAGCAATGAGAAGAAGAAGAACATGAGCAAGGTGAGATGCTTTGCATGTCACAAGACTAGCCATTATGTTAGTTAGTGTCCGAACAAGAAGGAGAAGAAGCCGGAACCAAAGGTGTCAACATCGACAAAGATTGCAAAGTTTGTTGAGAGACGTGAGAGGGAATTTTCTCTCATGACTGGTCCCTTGGGCAGTGGTTGCCTAGTGTTCGAGGACATTGAAGTGTGGTTCGTGGACAGTGGAGCTTCTCGGCATATGACAGGGATGAGGTTAGTGTTCCTGAGTCTTTCAGAAACAGACTCATACTGTTGTGTGGGTGTTGGTACCATCCCACAACTTGCAGTGAAGGGGGGTGGGAGTGTTAAATTCCAGCTAGAGTCAGGAGGATTTCTGGAGGTTGCCAGAGTATTGTATTTTCCAGAGTTGACAGTTAATTTGCTCTCAGTGTCAGCTTTGGATGAGAGTGGATTTGGAGTTGTTTTCTACGGTGGACATTTGTTTTTATATCCTATGGGAGCAACTGTTGACACAACAGTAATGCTTGGTGTCAAGTATGAGGGCTTGTACAGGTTTTTGTGTAGACCTGTGTTGGGGTCCAGTGGATTTTTGGACTGAGATTTTGTGTCGGAGAGTTGGCAGGTAGCACGGGAGAAAGAGTTGATCCATGGGACTCAGTCTTCTTCCGAACTCTCAAAGGACTCAGTAGGCATGAGTCGACACAGATGGATGCTCAGGAGAGTGTGCAGTCTCCTAGGAGCATGTCTTCAGTTTGTGGTACAGCGAAGGTAGCAGCAGAGGCTTCCAGTGTAGTGGGAGTAGTGGCTTCATGTTCAGAGGGAGCAGAGACTTTTAGTACAGAGGGAGCAGCTATGGCAGCTAATGAGATGGAGACAGATTCGGGTGGTGATACCAGAAGTACCTCTCTCGCTAAGAGGGAGTGTTGAGATTTGGTAGCTTGGAGGTACTTCTGCATTGGCAGTGCTCAACATGCGGAAGTGACCAAGCTTATTTTCTCCTAGTGACTTTATAAAGTGATTTTAAAAAGTTGAGGCTTTTAATTTTGAAATGTAAAAGTGACTTTATGATGTTATGGGTCACTTTATTAACTTAAGTGACCTCAACAAATGATTAAGTCGTGACCGTTGATCTCAAGGGTAAGTGAAGAGTCACTTATGGGAGATCAAGGGTTAGATGAGTTACAATTCGAAATTGCTTAAAGGCAGCTCATTAGGGGGAGGGTGCACTTTTGAGGAGAGCTAGAGGGAAGGTGAAAGGGCACGTTTCCCAAGGAGAGTTTCTTTGCTTGGAGGAAGAGAGTTTCAGCAGTTAGAGTTGGCATGCATTCCTAGACAAGTTTTCAGCATTGAAGAGGAGGTCTTACAGCAAGGAATCCGTACAGTACGGATTTGAAGAGGTCGTACAGTACGGATTAGAGGAGGCCGCATAGCATTTATTTGTTGGGTTTTGTAGTCACTGTTAGCACAGAAATCGAGGCTGAGTTTTGGCATGGATTTCAAGGTGTTTTGCTGCTGCAAATTAATCCATACAAGAAGGTATAGTTCTGTACTTTTTTGGGCACATATTTCGAGACAAATTTCTGTTGTTTAATGAGTGGACAGTCCGTACCTTTGGTCAGGAAATCTGGTTTAGATTTCAAGACTGTTTTGTACAGAGGTTATGTGAAATCTCTGCTCAGATAGGGTAAAAGTACAGCTCATTAAATGTTGATTGTAAACTGTTGATATACTCAAAGTTTTCCCTTAAGCTGAATAAAGAGACACTCTTCTCAAAATCTGTCCTATTTTCAGAATATTTCTCCAAGTGTTTATGCACAGATTTTTGTGTGAAATGTGGGTTACGGTCTGCTGTTCATATTTGTATTCCGCTGCTATTTTATTTCACAACTTGGTTAATAGTATTTCATCTCATAAGGGACAGTGGTATGGCTATTAGATATTTATAGAAGGCTGAAATCTAATTTATTCTAAGTGTATGCTGAAATAAGATGCATTTTAACATTACCGCACAATTTGTGCTTGTCCAAGCCCAAGATAAGTAGATCAAATTGGTGTAACTACAGGATAACCCACCACTGTCACCTTAGTAGGAAATCTCCACATTTTATGAATGGGAGAGGTCCAACCCAGGGGAGGCGTCCCCAGTAATCTCAAGGGATCTGATGTTAAGGATATGGTCAAGCTCAGAGCGCCCTCTCACAGGTTACCTAAGTTAAAGGGTCTATGTTTGTGAAATTGAGGCAAAGGAAGAGTGTTCGTATACCTGCCCGGAACAAGAACAATACAGCATATATATAGCAATTTCCAAGTACCAAAATGATAGTAAAACCTCAATAGACAATAGACAAATGAAAATATGTGTTGGATGATATGAAATTGCAGCAAACTAACAGTTTATAACAGCAATGAAGTTTTGTAACAACCACAAAAAATATTGCTCAGAATTGCAAGGAAAGACAATAGAAATTTAGCATTTATCCAATAGAACAAGTTCCAATTATCCCAAGCAATTTCTGAGAAAGTTAAGCTAATATTAGGTTAGTGTATGCAGCAAATTGCAGCACTTAGTATGGTTGCAGCAAAGATTTGCTACAGCAGCAACAAAATTAGTGAATTTAGCTAAGCTACAATTAGAGTTTGTGAGTTTGTTTGATCAATTCCTTCACAAGAGAGCAAGTAAACTAGTGCCTTTTTTGGGCTTATGGAGTCGATTACAGCAGCAATATAACTTGGAGAAATAAATGATGATAGCAATGTTATAAGGATGATGAGATGAAGTTGAGGAGCTAGCACTTTAGGGCCTCAAAACTTCAAGTCAAAAGATGAATTTGCTAGAGAACAAGCTCTTTTGGGCTTTAGTGAATTCTTCTTCCTCCTTAGACTGTTGAAATATATAGCAACAAGCTTCTAGAACGAGACTTCTGAAGTGCTAGCACTTTAGGGCTTTAGAAGCTTACCCTAGACAAGATTCTCTTGACAATTTAACAAGTGAAAAGATCTAGAGAGAGGAAGAAATACCTTCTGTTCCTTTTCCTAGGGTTTTAGACAAGCAATACCATAATCTTCAACATGAACAAGTAAAATTTACCATGAACATTCAAAGCATGAAATGAAAATGCAGATTTTACTTACTTCACCAAGAATAATCAAACACAAAACCCTAGTTTGCAGAAAATTCCACCATAAATCAACCAAGAAGCATCCAAAACATGTTCTCCAAGGGGTGTGCACTAAGTAAAAGAGCCAATGTTGCCACTAGGGCGAAAATTTCAGATCTTCTCCTCTTGTGTGAGGAAGAGTTATGTTCAAAAATGAAAATGCAAGGCCTTTATTTATATACGACCTTGCAACCACAATTTATCCACAATAAAAGAGGAGTCGGCCCCTTTAATTTGTCTCTAATTGTACATAAATGAAAAATACATAAAATAAACCCTAGTAGGGTGATGTCATGCCCTTCTTAGGGTGAAGTTAGGCTCCCAAGTAGAACGTTGGGCAAGAAATATGCAGCGCTTGGCCTCTAAAGGCCATAGATCATGCCCACACGTGCCAAGTGTCATGTCAAACCTCCTCCATCAAAACGCCAAGCCCTAGAATGACATCATGGGCTAGTAGAGCGACGTCCAAGCCTCCAAAAGCCATCGTCCAGGTGGACAGAGGTGGGAGCTCATCTCCTAGCCATGCCAGAGTGCCTCCAAAGGCAACAACCTCCTTCTTCAATGTACAATGGTGATCACAAGTCTACCCCAGACGTGGCATTTCTGCATCCATCCTTGGGCTCCAAAGCCCTCATGAAGGTACGAACATAGTCATCTCCTCATGAATACCTGTCCATCGGGCAAAGACCTGCAAAGACAAACAGATGTGCCCTCCAAGGGTCCATAAGTCACAAGAATCATGGGGCACTAAGGGGCACTAAAAAGGAAATGCATATCCCACATACACTCTACCTTGGTCATCATGCTTCCCCAAGTTGAAGACAATAAGGGGCACTAAAAAGAAAATGCATAGCCCACATATGCTCTATCTTGGTTGGCATGATTGATTAATTAGTTATTTATTTCACGAGGCCCTTATTTTCTCGAGAAGCATTTCATTGTTCTCGGGATCCTTGGGCGAGCATCTAGAAAGTTTATTATTGGCTTTTATCTTTTGGCAACGACATTTCCTTTTGGGCCTTCAACCCTTTCTTCCCATGAAATGAGGTACAATCCCTTCTTGGGTCAGTGCACCAAAAAACCCAAAAGATGAGGAGACGAAATAGAATAAATATGGAAAGTGATAAGTATGATCAAGAACGGTACAATGACTCTTCAAGTAAACCCCCAATAGCACCCCATTCCCGAGGGTGACCAACTTACTAGGACGTAATGACACCCACCAAGGTTAAATAAGGCAAAAGGTATAATTTCCAAGCAAATGTTATGTAATCAAGAAAGGATTCTTTGCAACATATTTAAATGCTTCAATTATTAAAGTGACACTTACCATGATACTGGAATTACTACCTCATGAAGCAAGACCTGTTGTCCTCTGGGGCCAGGCCGGTGTGATGGATGTTGCTCTGTTGTTGGTGATGATTGATAGCACAAGTCAAGACAGGAGGGGCCCTGCAAGGCTCTACTAGTGAATCTGGCTCTCGACACTGCATGTCTCCTACCTGTGGGCCTCGAGACATAATCTCTTCAGTTACCCTAGTCTGAGGGGGTAAAGGGTCCCCCTTGCTCGAGGGTTCTAAAGATGATCAACCAAGATGATCAAATGACAATACAAAAAAAGCAGGAAGAAGTTGACAAAGTTGTGGCTAATAAAGAGGAAGAAATTTGTCGTCTCAAGAATCATAATAAAAATCTTTTGACACAAATCAAGAAATTAAAGAATAAAAAGCAAGATGATCAAAAGTTAGAACAAGTTATCAAGATTTCGAGAAGAAATTACTCGAAAAGGATGATGAAATTTTTCACCTTAAAAGTCATCATCAAGACTTAATCGAACAAATTAAGAAGTTAGGAGATGAAAAAAAGTTGTAAAAAAATATTTTGTATAAAATTGTCAATACAGGATCAATGGTCGACAAGGGAACTATGACCGATATCGTAAAGAAGATACCAAATACTATCCAAACCTCAGAGAAGGGAACAAACATTGGTCCAATTAAATTACCACAAACATCAAAAGTTGAAGAGAGATCCAACAAACAAGATCCAAAAGAGATTTGGGTGCCTTATTGTCATTCAAATCACAAGAATCGTTACAACCAACAACAAGATCAAGCGAAATATAAACAAGTTTCTATGAAAGTTGATTTGGGATGGACCACTCCCAAGAAGATGCAACATATTACTTCAGGAATTCGAAGATTATATCGCTTTGTCTCGTCAAGTATCACAACTAAAAAAACAAAAGATCATGAGAAGACAGTTTGAGCTAGAACAAGAGATAGGTCTTTTTCTAATCATGCTTTGTCCTTGAGAAGACAATTTGAGCTAGAACAAGAGATAGGCCCTCGTTCTCATTGTAATCATCTCATCTCATCTTATATATTCATTCTCTTGTACATTTATATATTATTTATTATCCTCGTGGATATCTTTATATTCCAAGTATGTTGGATAATAAATCAGTAAGAACCAGATTGGTTCTTTACACACCTCCTTCTTCACAATGCTACCTTCTGGTAGGGGCACTAAGAGACACCAGCACAACTTCGGCCTCCAGATCAGTGTGAACTCGTAGGACCTTCCTCCGTCCCACGAGATTTCAGTGACATGACCAGACCAAATACCTTCCCAAGAGACGCATGAGATCCCCCAAGCCTCGTCGGAGTACTACCTCTTCCAATCAACAGCGCAATGGAAGATTCAAGCATCCCACCAGTTCCCCCTCTGGACATCCTGTTATCCCCTAGCCCAGGGATAACTAAGGAGATCACTTCTTGAGGCCCATAGGTCCTAGACATGGAGTACCGAGAGCCAAATGACTAGAGCATGGCCCCGGAGGGCCCCTCTTTTCTTTATTGCAGTTCACGCACCACCACCAACAGTATCCATCACACTAGCCTGGTGTTGAAGTAGCGGTCAGTCTTGCTCCATGAAGTAATGAGTTCGGGTATCATGGTATGTATCACTCTGATTTTTTAAGCACTTGAATATGTTATATTGAATCCTTATTCATTTCATGACGTTTGCTTGGAAATTATGTTCTTTGACTCGTTCATACCTAGAAGGGTGACACGGTGCCCTAGTAAGTTGATTTCCCTTTAGGATGGGTTGCTACTGGGTGGATCTGTGAAAAGTCATCGTTCGTTCCCTCCATACTTACCACTTTCCATTTTTATTCCTTCCATCTCCCCTATCCTTGTTTGGGCATTGGGATTGGCTACACTAGGAAGGGTTGTACCTTACCTTGTGGGAAGAAGGGGCTAAAGGCCCAGATGGTAAAAGTAGTTGGCAAGAGTTAAAAGCCAATTTTGAAACCTTCGAGATGCTTCACACAGGGATCCCCGAGAAAGCAGTGAAAATCTTCTCAGTAAGAAAAAGGGACCCATAAGATAACATAAACACTCAAGGTACTAGTTGATGGATAGGAGGTCTCATCACAAGCCGACCTATTATGAACACGGGCATGTAGCAGTATGACACTACCACCTATCTAGTCACCAAACTAGGGTAGTGGCTCTCGGTGGCATGGCCAAGAGAAAGGGGGTCTCATCACGAGCCAGCCTTCTCGTTACCAAGAAATGTTTGTGGATAACGCTGTCACCTCTGGTCATCAAGCCAGGACAGTGCCCCTCAACTATTTCCTTGAAGCACAAGAGAAAAAGATCAAAAGAAATAAAGCTAAGAGTAAAAGGCAATGAATGGGCTAGGAAACAATTGCATTCATGACAAGGTGCAGCTTGCCCTCCACAAAGGCACCCACAGGTAAGACTCTACATTTCCCTGTTATCACATGCACCCCATGCCCAAACATTTACCCCATACCACCTCATACACTTACATGGCTTGGACTAGAATCCACCTGGGAAACACCCCAAACTTGAGAGAGGTTAGCCCAATAGGACACCCTAACACCCTCTCCAAAACCTAACTTGTCAAATTGCATAACGCCTTTGAGCATTTGTTTGGGGTTAAGGGGGGTTTGATGCACATGTTCAAGTGATTCACTTATTAGATATGATTTACATGCTATGATCCTTGTGACTTATGAACCCCTAGAGAGTGTACTTGTTGTTGTTGTAGGACTTTGCCTGGTGGACAGGTACACATGAGGAAATGATTAGCTCGAACCTTCATGGGCGCTCAAATCCCACAGTTGGATGTTGAAACCCCGGCCAGGGGTAAGAAGAGATTGAAGGTTTGCACTGAATGAAGGAAGGACATTGCCTTTGGAGGCCTAGATGGACGAGTTCCACCTCTCTTCACTTGAACGATGGCCTTGGAAGGGCTAGAGACCACCCACCTAGCCTATGACATCATCATTTGGGGGCTAGGGTTTCAGGGAGGTATTGTTCTAGTGAAAGAAGGGTGCTTGGCACAACGTTTGGCACTTGATGGTGTGGTTAGGCCTTGGAGGGGCCAACGTTTCACTTTTCAGGGCTAGACGTCCCCCATTGGAGCTCAACGTCACCCTAGAAAGGGAATGACATCACCCTACTAGGGTTTATTCATGTAATTTTGTTTAATTTTGTAAATTAAGGCAAATTGTTCAAGTTGGCCCTATAATTATGAACTAAAATTCATTTTAGGTTAAATTTTGTATAAATAAACAGAAACTGACATTCATTTTCATCATAACTTGTCATTGGAAGACAAGAGGTCTTAAATTTGCGCCCTATTAGGGTTATTGGCTGAAATAGTGAGGCTCCACTCTTGTTTAAGGCTTATCTTTGCAACTTGGATCAATTTTTGGAGTTTTATGGTGATCTTGCATGGTATATCCATGATTATTCTTGGTGCAAGTAAAATCTGCATTTTGTCATCTATTGTATGGTTTTATTTGCTCATACAAGATTATGAAATTGCATGGTGTATTTAATGCTTTAAGTAAGAAACTTAAGTTGCTACTTTCCTACTTTTTATTTGCCAAGCTTTCACTAAATTGATCTAGTAACTAGTGAAACCCTAGAGCCCTAAAGTGCTAGCACTCTAGAAGTTTGCATTTGGTTATTGTTGCACAAGTTTTACTCCATAAAAAGGCTAAGGAGAGCAAGGCGCTAGGGCCTAAAAGTGCCTACACCCTAGCACTTTGTTTCTTGAGGTCAAGATCTAGGAGGACTTAAGTTGCTACTCCTCCTAGGTTTTTTCCCTCTTAGACTTTTGTGTATTATCATTAATTAGCATCCTTAGAAGAAGCCTCCCTCCTTGACTCCATTTACCCTTGAAAGGCACTAGTCCTCTTCTCTTACTTCTTGATAAGACTATCGACCTCAACTCAAACTCTTCCACTTAATACTCTACTAATTTACTAACCTAGTCTAGATTATTAACAGTTAATTTGTTGCTGCTAATATCACTGTTACAGCCTTTTCTTAGCAGCCTTATCAAGCCTATTAACTAAATAAACTAACCCTGAAATTGCACAAGCCAAAGCACTATCACCTTGATGCTTTAAACTATTTTTGCTACTATTCTAAAGGTCCATATCTGAAGCTGTTATAATAACTTTGCTGCTGTTGTAACTATTGTTATAGCCACTGTTTGCAACCCTTATCAACCCATTATAACGACAAAACTGCCCAGAAACTTGTGCTAGGCAAATTTCTATCATTAAGTGCTAAAAGTTTGTGTTATTTCCTTAGAAAAGTACTCTTTTCTGAAATGGTTTGCTGCTGTCATAGTTATTAATTTGTCGTTGTTACAAACATTTTGACAGCCGTTTTAAAGTCATTAATTGACTTGTGTTAATCCAGAAATTATAAGTGACAAAGGTATTATCATTGGCAAAGTCTTTATATCTCATTGTTTGTCATCATAAGTTACAATTTCTGGATACATTGCGGCTGCTATACATTTATCTCTTGTTCATACATAAGATTGTCTTAGTAGCACACTTCTATCTTTAAGTCACTGATTATAATCGTTGATATCATTGTTACTACTAACGTTTGGTGTTTCATTGGTAAAGGGCAGGTACAAACCCACTTTTCACTTTCCCTTGTCCCTTTAAACTTTAGCTAAGTGATGACTTCTTCTGTTGAGTGACCTAGAGAGAGGGGTGGGTTTTCACCGTGTCTTTCTGCCTTTCATCAACCAACTAGGTCCTGGAACGTTTCCCTTGGAGCGAGGTTTTCCTCCTCCTAAAGAGAAAGAGGTACACTATTGGTGTGACAGAGATAGGGCTACCTCCGTGTTACGTCAATCTAAACCTAGTTGCCTTTAGGCTTTGGGCAAGTATAGATTGCGCGATAACACATCCTACTATACTCAGTTTTCTTCACTCGGCCTCGGATGGTAGGAGAGATGGGTCCATTCCATGACGAACCTATTACATCACCTCTAGTTCCTCTCATTCCTGGATCTTCTCCTACAGTACATCTCCTCATCTGAGCAGGTCTCTGCACTCGAGGTCGAGGGTGCTTCATGTCTGAGCATAGATCTCACTATCTATGGCTCCACACTATTTCATTTTACTTTCAGCATCTTGCCTTTATCAGAGACCTTCAGTACTCCTGCTTTGTAATGACATCATTGTACTCGGCAACCCCTTTGACCTACTTTTGTGGTTACTAGCCGGGAATTAATAAAATTATCTTGTCTTATTATCTTATCTTATCTCATAATTTAATAGATACAGGTCATGCAGTCAACTTTATCTCGCATAATGTAATAGATCCCTTTTCAGATTTGCAATGTGATTGGAGGAGCTAGCTTCTTTAAATTATTATGATCATCAATACTCGCTAGAATTTGGAATGCTTGGCAGGTTGTTTTTAGGGAGTTGAACTGGAACTTTGAGGGCCCATGAAATGGTTAGTATTTTGCTGCAAGATTTATCTGGGCATTCCACTCACTTCAAGGACAGTTGAGATACTTCCTGAAATCTACATAGAAAAGGCTTTCTGGTAGGGGGTTCAAGAAATGGGGAAGTTTGTGGGACAAAGAGAGGTGTGCTTTGTTGGAATGGAAAAAAGTAAACCATTCTCAACTCCTTGCAGCTCTACACAGAACGACAATTTTGGAGCTTTCTAAACTTAGTCTAGAGACCAATCTGTTTGTTAGATTTTAGGGTAATTTTGCAAAACAGTAGTATCTTTAAATTACAGAGATCAATAGCAGTTAGATCTATAACTCAACAGAGATAGAACACATGAAATGTAGATCTATGAAAAACAGCAATAAGCTTGTAGAGAAAACCCTGATCACATATGAATAGAAACTCAGATCTGAAGATAATAATCTGATCTAAAGTAGCAGTGAACAGATCTGTACAGCAATAGATCTATAAGACTAAATCACAGATTTCAGATCTAACTATTTAGTCTAATCACTTCACCATTGAATAACTTATGCATTCAAATCATTTCTTTTAGATCTACTCAATGTCAACTAGTTTAGACAGTTCTGTAATAGAATCAAATCCAAATCAGAGTGAGATACATACCTGTACAGCAACCTTACCTCTGAAGACAGCACAGTAACCAAAAGAGGTTTAGAACCGTTTAGTATGCTCAGACAAAGGTTCAGTTCATAGATCTATAGTGGATCTTAATGCCAAAGAATGATAGAACTTTCTTGCCACCAAGCACAAGGGCCACAGGAAGGAAAAACCCAATCCCAACAGAGGTTATGAATGCCCAAACCCTCACACAATAAAACCCTTACCCAAGAGACCTTTAGATTTGAAAACTGGACTGAGTAAAAACCCTTGTTTCAGCAGTGGACAAACTGAGCCTTCAGCAAATGACACCCACAAGAATACCCTAGCAAAAAGGGGCTGCAGACTAGAAAGTCTCTCACACAGCAGACAGAGAAGAGGGGGTGCCAAAACCCTTAAGATCAGTCCACACAACAG
>JZKD02S2236558.1:26531-40243 GCA_000966675.3 Picea glauca
CCACCTAATCGCTCACCTATAGTGACAAGAAGTCATTTGAACGATAACATTCCCCCTCAAACAACAACCACATCAAACGACGATCCACGGATCACAGTTGAGCCAGTAACCCCAAGTCCTACAGGTGGTGACATACAAGAGATTGTCCGCCAATCTCTCATAAGAACACATAGTGCCTTAGCCCGTTTGAGGCAACCAAATCGACCTTTGTACCAACCTTTAGATTTCTCTTATATCAGAGAACAACTCGGAGGCACTAACCTCACTGTGAACCCTACAGATCCAATCCTCACTCCTGCTGCAGAAGGATCTGGAATACCTCCCTCACCACCTCCATCATCCCCCTCTTCTTCGGGAGAGTACTCTGTTGACGAAGGTAGTTCCCCTTCTCAGCCTTCCACACCCACTACACCAATGGCCAACCAGAACAATCCTGCTAGACCTTGGCTCGACCAGGATGCCATAGCTGTACCTGGAGCTCAGCATCCCTTACCCAAACATCCAGAGAAATGGCTTCCCAAGTTTGACCCTGACTCAAAACAGATCGCAGAAGATCACATTAAAAAGTTTATGTTAGCCATAAGACTCTGCAATGTCAAACATGAAGACGTAGTCTGTAGGTTGTTCCCCTACACTTTCGAGGGCAATGCCTCTACATGGTACTTTTCCCAACAACCCCATACCATTGTGTCTTAGGAAAGGTTTGAATCCTGCTTTTTGGAAAAATTCAGAGACGGTAAACCTCCGGAAGTCCTAGTCATCGAACTTTCCAACTTAAGAATGAACCCAAAAGAAAAAGTTAAAGACTTTAATCAAAGATTCTTAACACTTAAAAACCGAATCCCTGCGGATTCCATGCCTGCCGAGAATCTTATAACAACATACTATACTAAAGCCTTGCATCAAAGTATAGCTATGTGGGTTAAACGATCTAAGAAAGCCACGTTGTTAGAAGTCTTTGAGGAGGCCAACCATATTGAAAAAGACATACCTAGTCTAAAAGACGCTACTAGCAAGGAAACAAAAACTAGTTCATCTTCCATAAAGAAGATCAAAATCCTCCCTAAACCTACTCAAAGTAATACACAACCTGAAAGCTCTGATTTAGAAAACTTAACTAAAGTCATTCAAAAAACTATCGAATCAAGTTATAGATTTAAAAATGATGACCGAAGAAGCTTCCTCAAGCAAAGGGCCTTACAAGCCCCCGTTTAAGAATCCTTTTCCCACCAACCGACCTAATCCAACCACCGAGGGCCTTAATCTAGAAAGTCTGCAATAGACCCTTCAAACAATTCTAGAATCCCAGGATAACTTGATGCCTCCTGAGATTCCTGAGGATGTTGTTGAACAAGAAACAATTCAAGAAGAAGAGTCTTCTCCTAACATTTTTGGACACTTCTCGGATAACATCTTTCAAGCTAACTTCGAGACAGTCCATCGCTATAATACTAGGAGTAAGACAACAAACAAACCTTCTGTCGAAAATACTACAACTTTGCCTCCAAAGAAATCTAAACCAGCTGAGACTAAACAGAGTCATGTAAACCCCAACTTACATTACAATTTAGTTGAAGATATTAAAAAGTTAAGGGTTAACATTTATGTTTATGAGTTATTGAAATTTCCATTTCTGCTACAAAAAATGTTACAGAATATCTCAGAGAATGGAAAAAGTGGTAATTTAAGTGGTAACAAGGTTGTTCAGAACAAAGTTCCTCAGAAGACTCCCACAAAGAATAATCCTGATCCTCATGATAAATGAAGCCTTCCTGTAAATAATGTAAATAATGTAGATAAACTAGCTTTAGAAACTGCGAGTAAAAAACCACAAACTACCACCCTTATTACTCGCAAAAATGTACCTCCATTTTTGTTAACTTTCGAAATCTTTAATAGAAACATGCACAATTGTATGGTAGACTCAGGAGTGTCATCCAATGTAATGCCATGGTCTGTGTGTCAAAAGATTAACGCTGAAGTTGAACCATCCACTTTAAAAATCATACAGCGTGATCGAACCAATGTTAAAGTTATAGGCGAATTAAAGAATGTGCTTATAAGATTATCATCTAACCTGAAAGTTCATCAAGTCATTGATATTATTGTTGTGGATATTCTAGAAGTGTATGGTCTGTTTTTAAGCAGGGATTGGTCGGAGCAACTACACGGCTATTTCGCGACGGATTGGTCTCACGTATGGCTTCCAGAGAACAACAAGCCCAACAAGATCAAGGTAAATCATGAACGCTACCTTAAGTTCATGGNGTCACAGATTTGAACGATCCCAACGAACCATTTACACCTTCTGCTGATTCACCCGAAGTACAAGGGATGGATACCTTTTTCAGCAATTTCATGGCCGAGACTTCAGCTATCACCAATCCAGTACAACAGTCTGAGATTGTAGCATATGTGCAGCCAATAGCTTCTACACAACGATCTGATGCACCCGATAAAAATCAAATTTGGTCTCTTTATTTCGACGGGTCAAAGTCCAAAGAAGGAGCAGGTGCGGGCTGCGTTATTATCGATCCGGCAGGTAACAAAACATTGATTGCATGTAGGATATAATTTGAATGTACTAATAACACCGCAGAATATGAGGCTTTACTGCAAGGTCTCAGAAAAGCTATAGACATGAACATTCAAAATTTGACTGTCTTTGGCGATTCCGAAATCGTAGTTAGACAGGTAAGAGATTCAATCCACTGTCTGTCTCCGCATCTTAAAAGCTACCAATCCGAGGTATGGAATTTAACGAATAAATTTTATGCTTTCAATATAAATTCTATTCCTAGATTGAATAATTCTAAAGTAGATCTATTAGATAATGTAGCTTCCAAACTCTTTCCTGTAGAACGCTTGTCCCCAGATGCATTCTCCGTCGAACTGTTGTTCAGACCATCCATTCCCGACAACATCACGAATTGGAGAGTCTTCGACGACGATCAACAGATTATTAGCTTCCTGCATATGGAAGAAACTTTTCAAGGCACGGTGATAAACGAATGCACTCACGACGATAATTTGTGCGATTCCACGGTAATACCAGATCTGAGAACTTCTGAATCTTCATCGAACATGGTAAATTCGATCCCTAAATCTATTGTTAGATTAGAGAAATTTTATGATCTTGAAGATAAATTCAAAAAATCGGTCAACTATAAAACCAATAGTTCCTCATTATCATATGAAAAAGTAAACTTAGGAACTAAGGACAATCCACAGTGCATTAATCTAGGGGTAGGATGTTCTGAGCACGAAAGAGTTGCATTCATTAAATTGTTTAAATAATTTAAATATGTCTTTGCGTGGACGTATGATGATCTTAAAACTTTCGACCCTAACATCATACAACACGTCATTCCTATGAAACTCCAAACCTCACCCTTTCAACAAAAAATGGGAAAAATGCACCCTAAGTTCGAACCGACCATTAAAAAGGAATTGAATAAACTCCTGAATGCTAAGGTAATTTTCCCTGTTAGGCACACTCAATGGGTTTCTAACCTTGTCCCTGTCAAGAAGAAAAGTGGGGAAATCCGACTATGCGTCGATTTCCGAAACCTTAATAGAGCGTCTGATAAAGACAACTATCCTGTCCCACCCATGGAATAGATCCTTCAACAGGTATCTGGTTTTGAGAGGCTATCCTTACTGGATGGTTTCTCGGGGTACAACCAAGTCCTGATGTCTGCTCCAGACCAACTTAAAACTACCTTCCGCACCCCATGGGGTACCTATGCTTACCGAAAAATGCCCTTTGGATTGATTAATGCCGGTGCCACTTTCCAGAGAGCGATGGACATTGATTTCCGGGGCTTAATCAATCAATCCATCCTTGTTTACTTAGATGATGTTACTTTATTTTCTAAAAACAAAACTGATCATCTAACTCATTTACGAGCCGTTCTGCAGCGATGTCGTAAATACAACATTTCCTTGAATCCTAAAAAATCCATCTTTGCAGTAGAACAAGGTAAACTCTTAGGATTTATTGTGTCAAACAAAGGGATGATTATCGACCCCGAAAGGACTCAATTCATCTCGAAACTTCCCCCTCCTACTTCCAAAAAATCCATGCAGTCTTTCTTAGGCCAGATAAACTTCGTCAGGAGATTCGTTCCCAGTTTCTCCGAAATGGTCAGACCTTTGCAAAACCTAATTAAGAAAGACACCCAATATCATTGGGGACCCTTAGAAAATCAAGATTTTAATGCGATAAAAAATGCCATAATAGACACTCCTTCTCTCATGAGCCTCGAATTTTCCCAAGACTTTACTCTCTACACTTTTGTTTTTGATCGTTCCTACTCCGCCGTGCTAACTCAAAAGAACGCCGAAAACAACGAAGTACCCATTGCCTTTATGAGCTCTGCTTTCAAAGGCGCTGAACTTAATTACCCAGCGGTAGATCAACAAGCCTACGCTGTTTTCAAAGCAGTTAAGCATTTTCGGTCTTATCTTTTGAAATCCAGGATGAAAGTCATTGTCTTGTACCCAACCGTTAGGAACCTGTTAGTACAAAAAGAACTAGGTGAAAAGAGGGCTAATTGGGTCACCTCCTTGCACGAATACGACATAGAAATTACCCCAGCTCAAATAGTGAGAGGCCAAGGGTTATGCAAGTTAGTTGCTGATTCAGCTGCAGGACAACAAGAAGAAAACGATACGTCAAACCTAGGACAACACGATCAAAATGGAATCTGCTGCGCACAAAACTCTGTCAGTCATTGTTATGACGATATAAAATTATTTCTTGAACATGGGTCATCCCCTCGTCATCTGGATCCCACTAAAAGAAGAGCGTTGAGATTAAACTCTACCTCCCTTCATTTGGTTAATGGTATTCTGTTTCGTCAAAATTTCGATGGCGTACTGATGTGCTGTCTTGAGAAAGACGAGACAGAAAACGTCTTACTAGAGTTGCATGCAGGAGAAGCTGGTGGTCATTTTGGTGGTGACACCACTGCCCATAAAGTTTTGAGAGCCGGTTATTACTGGCCCACACTTTTTAGAGACGCCCATGCCTTGTGTCGTAAGTGTATTATTTGTCAAAAAAAATCAGGGCGGTTACAAAAACCAACCTTTCCTTTGCAGCCCGTTTCAGTAGACTCTACTTTTCAGCAGTGGGGCCTGGATATCATAGGTCCAATCAACCCCCCATCCTCACAACAACATAAGTTTATCATAACATCCACATATTATTTTACCAGGTGGTCTGAAGCTGCCTCTTTAATAACAATGAATACCAGTCAGGTAATTGCCTTTTTAAATTTGAATATTATCACTCGTTTCGGTATCCCTGATTGTTTAGTTTTCGATAATGCTTCTTACTTTTCCTCTCTTGAGATGAGCGAGTTCTCTTTGGAAAAAGGAATTAACTTGAAGTATTCTGATAGCTATTACCCCCAGGGCAACGGATTAGCAGAGTCAACAAATAATAATCTGATTAAAATCATCAAGAGAACGGTCGCTAAAAATCACAAAAACTGGCATAATGCACTGTTAAACGCAATTTGGGCTGATAAGGTAACAACAAAAACTGCTGTAGGTAACTCTCCCTTCTTTCTCGTTTATGGAAGAGAAGCAATTCTTCCACCACACATTCTTCTTCCCTCACTTCATTTATCACAAAACATACAAGAAGAAGACTGTCCCCCTTTGGAAAACCGAATTAACTCTCTAATGAAGCTGGAAGAGGTAAGATCCCAAGCTAAACGTAAGTTAGATCATCATCAACTAATAGTTAAAAGCTGGTTCGATTCTAACTCTGCCTCTGATAGGAATTTCAAGGTAGGTGATCTCATCCTAAAATGGGACAAACTGCATGAGGGAAAGGGAGAGCACACGAAATTTCAAAACGTATGGCTTGGACCATTTTTAGTTGCTGAGAAGTTGGGTCCCAGCTCTTTCCGATTCAAGAATCTAGAGGGGCAGTCTGACACCTATCTGGTCAATGGCCAAGCTCTGAAAATATACTTTGCTTGATGACAACTCTTTGTATATTATGTACATATTTTGTTTTTGTTTGCTTTTCTTTTGCTGCTTTGTTTTCGATTTTTCCTTTGCGCTTATCAGTTTTTGTTTTTACACATACCTGCATGCTGAACTATTTAGACAAAGAAAACATAAAATTCCTTCACTGAAATGACTGCTAAAAAATTGTATAAACATCAATTGTATACTTCTGAAATTTACATCTGTGTTGGCAAAGAGTTTGTTGTTTGAAAGAAGTTAACTGATTTCGATATCTGAGTGAAGCCTGTCATGATCATCTATTATCTTTTTACGTTGTCCCTATTCCTTAAGGGAATGACTCAGAAGAGGTCTCCCTACGTTAGAAAGTTGGTTTTGTAAATAAACCATCTCTGGATCTTAATAAAGGACAGTTCTAAAAAATTCTGATGAGGTCTGTAAAAAAAATATGTTAAAATATTATGATTTTCAGCGTCACCCTGCTCGACTATATATCTTTAAAAAATAAAATAAATCAATAAAAGAGCTGTGGGAAGTGCTTGTAAACCCATCAGGATGTTGAACAGGTCTGTTGGCAGTGGGTAAATGCATGCATGACGCCAAGACAACTTCGCCGGGGTACTGAACAGGCCCGCTGGCAACGAAGCAATGCCGGGTATATGAAAATTTGGAAATAAGAAACCTCTTGACCTTAAAATGTCCTTTATTATGATCTAGAACTTTTGGGCAGGATACAAACGTTAGAGTGGGTTAAATGGCAACCCTGTCGAGGCTATGGACGCCTGCTGGCAGTAGTGGCTCTGTAAACAGTATTGGAGATTTTATCTTTAAGATCGTGGCTCACTTGTCTTAAGACTGTTATCAGCTTTCATCCTTTAAACACTGTTGGAATATTTGGTTAATGATGATGTTTACACGATTTTCTGGTTGTTATTTTTTGGAGTTAGAATTTTTTTATCCTAATCTGAATTTGTTCTTTTGGCAGAGATAACTGCTTCTACCAGTGTGTCGCCATTGTTGGCAGCCAATTCACATTTTTATACTGTCCTTATAAGCTGCCTACACCAGTGTTTCGCAAACCTTGATTTTCGTCGCAATCCTTGAATAAAACGACATTATTATTTCGTGCGTTCACACACTTACCTTGTTCTTGTTTTCACGACTGCAAGCATGGAAATTTTGATTTCGAAGTCACATTAAAAATGTCACTGGATTGTTATGATCGCTCTTGTTTATATGTTCATTGTGTTTCCAATTTACTCATCATTATACAGTGGACAATACTTCAAGATCCTTATTCATTTGGCATTCTCTATTTGTTAATATGACTTCGTTTTACAAGACTTTGATGATATTCTTTTGATCAAGTTTGTGATGCATTGGTGATTTGATCTATATGTTCTTTCATTGATTTCTTTGACACATTGGTTTCATGAAAACACATTTGTGTTGTGGTAAGACCCTTGGTATAAATCATTTCACACAACACTTAGTTCATATAATCGAACCCTTGGTGTTGTTTTAAAAATTATTGCTTTGGTTTTTGAAACTATGACTATTGCTCGCGCAAATGTTTAATCCGCTTACCATAGATTTCATTGGTTGATTGAATGGCATAGTTTTTAACACATATGCATAGTGATTTGGATAGTTATACGCGTCGACGGTTGTACTATGGGTAATGACTGTTATGCATGGGCCAAAATAGCTCCACCACCTTCGCACATTCTGTCATTAATGTTTTCCCCCTATCCCGGTTTACCTTTGCTAGTTTTTGGGTAAGCCTGTGAGCATTCTGCCCCTGCGTATACTCTGTTCAAACCCTGGCCCGTTCACCTCACTCACCGTGTGCTCCTGTCTATGGCATCGGTGGTGCACATAGGGACAAATGGTAACTAAGCTCTGTTGCTATTCGATAATGATCGAAAGGATTTAGAAACCAGTGGTTGGCTGGTGTTTATATAGAGGTTTGAGGGTTTCAACCTTTTTGTTGCACAACAATTCGCCCTTACCTTTGATGGGTGTAGGGCTAAAATTGGTGACATACAGCTTGAGATGAATGAAGAATTCATAAGCTCTGCTACAGGATTGTCGACCACAGGGGAAAGATGGTTCAAAAACTCCAAAGTCGACGAGGTGCCGTGGACTTTACTATTCGTATCAAGGAAGGTTGTCTCCTGTGATAAAGGTATGGCTATTTTCACCCTCAAACCCATGTGGCACGACCTTTTGGTAATTGTGAAACAATTTGTGACCTGTGAAGGTCGGTATGGCTTGGTGTTTTTGTTTCACCTCCTGTTATTGATGAATTTCATGGGCTATCCTTTGAATATGCCACATTACTTCTTGCGTAGTCTTTAGAATATGTCTAAGAGGTTCAAACGAGAGAAGGCTGATAACAACTTGTTTCACCATGGCTTGATTAGACTCATCATCGTTCACCATTTAAACCTTCACGACGATAATTGGCAAGCCTTTCTATCTCAAATGGATTTTCTAGTTCAAATTCTGTCCAAATTGACAAAGCTATGATCAGTGAGACTAGGGTTGGGCCGGCCGTGCCATTTCATATCCTCCTACCCCCTGCCAAACCCTCAGATTGCTCTGACTTAGATCTACCCGATGCCATAACCAACCCTTGTACTAAAGACAAAGCCGAGGCCGACAAGAAGCCTGTGGGTAAGAAATGCAGGAGTGACAACACTGTCAACAACATGGGTAAGAAAAATGCTCGATTAATATCGAGACTTGCCCGGAACAAACCAAAGCCAAACATCGACCAAAAGCCCATAGTTCTGAGCGAGGAATCGGACTCCGATATCAAGCGTTTATTAGATGAAGAGTACCCCTATTCCCATGGCCTATGCTCCGAGCAAACCTATGACTATGTCTCTAATTTTCCCCTGTGCCTAAAGAACAATCCTAACTACCCAGGAATCAAGCTACACAATGAAACCCCTGGTGGCTTAAACAAACCCTCGCCTGTGTTATCAAATCCCGAACAAACATCATGCATCCAATGTAATGCTTGGTTAGAGCATTATTACGCTGACGTCCCCCTGCTGCAATCAAAGATCAAATCATTAGAGGAACAGGTGACAGTGCTGGCAAAGGAGAACAATAGGCTACGGACTAATGACAAGAAACAAAAAACCACTGGTTCGATTGTCTTCAGGAATGTCTAAGCGGCAACAACCTTCGTCAATTCCAAATTATCATGACCAAGTTGTTTTCTGATTGTCCAGGTATGAATTTCAATTTTAATTTTGTTTTATGAGTTGCTTGAATTAATATAATGAATTGGGTTTTGGGTTTCGATTAGCTCTGTTCATTATTCGAAATGATTCTGTCATAGTTTGATTATAAAAAATGGTTATGTTGTGGATCCTGTACAGTAGATTCATTTTACTAAACTCAAATGTAGTTATGATTTGGTTATGCGATTTTTTCGTGCCCAGTTTAGTATAAGCAATTGATTGGTTTTTGATTCGGTTTGGTTTGTTTTTGAATCGATTCTGTTCGATAATTGATTTGGTTTGATTTCGATTAGTTTCGTTTTTTCCTAATAAACTCAAAACAACTCTGTTGATTTCGATTTATCAGGATGACTCTGTTCTGTATCGAATCATTATTCTCATTTGGAGTTTGATTATATTTGACCTATACAAAAGATCTATTTGCTAAAATCGTGGAGTTGTGTTGATTCATAACGTTAGTATCGACCCGAAACTGTTTCGATTCGTTCTTGTTGGATTTGATTTGCAATTGACTGCTGCATGCCACAATTAGCATGATCCTTTGTATATATTTGATATAGTTCTATGCGGTTGAAAAATGATCCTGTTGATTTCGTTTGGATTCGACAGTAATCTTGTTAATAGCCGCAGTGACATAAACTATTGTATGCAAGATTTGTTTAACCAGTTACAGTTTGTGTCGATTGGAATTGGTTCATAAAAATGTTTTCATTACTTTCAAATTATGTAATGCGATTTTTCTTACCCCAAAATGGTGATAACAAATTGAACAGAGTGCATGTATCTCTGTTATCACTCGGTTGACCATGACTTCGTTTGCTCTCAAATTAGCATAGAATTTTGATTTGGATAATTCATTTGATTTTCAAAAAGCAATCAAATATTTGTTTAATAGTTTGAATTTAATCCTTTGAGTTTTGAATTGGTTTTAAAACAATTCTGTGTTTAATTTAGACCAGCTACAGAATCTTGCGATTTAGACCAGCTACAGAATCGCAAGATTCTGTAGCTAGTCTTTAAAATTAGATTTTTGTTCATTTTATCAATAAAATATCCTCTTAACTTGTCTATTTTTGTACTCTTTCAGGTACATTCGAATTGCAATGATCAATTGGGCGTGCTATGGCAGTTTAGGAGATATTTGTGTGATGTATTTTTTTTTTTAAGTTGTTAGTTTGAGTCAGAAATAGAGACTTGGGATATTATCGCAGATTTTTGTAAACTATTTTGATAATTCCCACAGGGATGTTTTACCCTATGGGAAGCCTTTAAATACTTATCAATTTTTTGTAATAAATCATCATCATTGTGGAGAGGACTAGACTATGGATTTATGATTTAGACTGAGATGAAAGATTGATGTCTTGTAACAACTTTTTCTTTCAATATATCAAACTTTTGTTTCAAGTTTTTTGCATATCAGTTGGCAGTTAATTATCGACTACTTTAGCTATCATAATTCTTTGCATGCTGATGTGATTTGATTTATATGCTGTCTGTATCTGATCTCTCCTATTTTAAAAGTACAACAATTACTTTGTTTCAGTTAATGAATTACATATTTCTCTTCTTCGTTAATTGAATCATTTTGTATAGATCTTGCATGCAGGTTTATCTAACTGTGAAGATTTGTAAATCATAAGATTGCTGTAATTTTTATGTCTTGTTTGTCCTGTAATTACATCTGAAGAGCACAACAGCTTCCCGTTCACGAGAAGATCGTGGAGAATATGGTGCAGGTTTCCTCCCACCCAAACAATTGAATTGACCATCATACACAGGACAAACCTGAAGCGTTACTTCAGGTCAGTTTGTTATTTAGTATTTGATAGTTAATTTGTTAGTATAATTTAAGTAGTTTAGTTAGATATATGTATAGTTTAGATTTGTAGATAGAGTTATTATTTTAGATGCTTAGTCTAGTTAATTTTTATTTAGTTTGTTTCTCATAAAACTATAAAAATAAAAAAACAATGGTCTCGCTGTCTTAGGACATGTTACAAATGATTTTTGCAGGTTTTAATTTAAATCTATAATTTGTGAATATTGTACATTTGTGATTAAGATTTAATTCTGTTTGTAGTTGAATGTTAAATTTCGTAGAGTAATTATAGTTTTAGATAGTAAATTGTATATATTAGTAGTTCAGATTTGTTTATTAGTTTGTTTTATTTGTTATTTTTATTTAGATTAGTTCCTTAGTATAGTTTTATTTTTTTTCTCTAGGACTTAGATCGGCTAACGGAGCCGCTAAACCCATCAGGGTGGGTTATTCCAAACGGATTGGGTTATTTAGACAACCCCGGACCGGATCCACTCTTCTAGTTGATGGACGGTCAATTTTACCCGTCAACAAAGAGGCGCTCCCCCTCTTCAATATCTATTGATTCTTCTGGTTGAATTGTTGTGTTCACGAAAGTAGCAGTAGGGTCTGCGTCGATGATCTATCTGTTTTCAATATTTTATGGATCATATTCTGAATCAATGTTCGAATATGTGTCTTTGACCTAGACCACCAATGACTGTTTCGAGTGACATTCATCTGTGTTGTGCTAGGGGATTTTGTGGAAGTCACACCACTTCCCAGTGTCATTCTTCATCTTTCCTTTACCCTTCTTGTCATGTGTCTTGGACTGGTTGTCTAGAGGTTTTTGGTTATGGTCGTCCTTACCATGCTTTGGTTGTTGCAGATTTGTAGACCCGAATTCCCATTTGTTCTGGTGCCTAAATTTCCACTCGATTTTGACAACATATCGATAGGCATCTCCTAATGATGAGATGTTTAGGAAATCTATTTCATTTTGGATGTACCTATGTAGAGCCCCACGATATTTCAGAACCTGATTCTGCACAGAGTATTTGATTCCCATCTTGGTGCGCAAGGTATGGAAAGTATTTGTGAACTTCGACACTGTTTGGCTCTTCTCTTTCTACAGTGTGGCCCATATCATGCACTGGTATTCATAGTTATCAATAGGATAGTATTGTTTTTTGACCGCATACACGAAAAAATCCCAAGTGGGCTCGATCCCATATATTCCATATTCCTCTGTGGAACTTTGCTCCGAGTAAGTTTCCCACCAATGTTTGATATGGGGGATATCCCTGAGGAGTGCGAAGGTGATCTTTTCCCTGTCGGAAAATTTTTGAACAAAGAAATAACCTTCTAATAGATTTAACCATTTTTCTATGGCATCCACATCTATCCGACCTTCAAATATGAGAATATCAAAATTAACTTGTACCTTAAAGGGAGAGGTTCCTCTAAAATGGTCGCTTGATGAAGATGTGTTTGTTGCTATCGACAGGCGTTGAAGGAGGTGTGAAAAATTCTCCATCATTTCGTCCCTTCGTCGCGCGAGAGCTTTCTCAAGCAACAGGTTAATAGAATCTCTTGCTTCGCCGTTTTTATTTTCTGCCACCATCGAGGGTTTCTTGGGCATGCAAGAGTGATTGTTCTCAAGAGAGACAAGCTCAAGACCCAACTGGCTATACTCGGACCTCATCGGGGACATGCACTAAAAACAATCAAGAGAAACCTGCTCTGATACCACTGATCTGAATTATTTTTGGAACAAAATGAAAGTAGAGATATTACAATGAAACACTCGTGAACATTGCCAGAAACAAAGAAATACAACAATACTTGATTTATATTAATGAAATAATTGTAAAGAGACTGTAAAAATACAGAGTGCAAGACTCGCTAGAATGGTGACAACTTTATCTCTGAGAAGAGATGTGACGACTACGCTCATTCACCAGAATATGATTACAAGGAGGCTCTGAAGGCCTTTTTATGTTAAACAAGAATGCCAAAAACCTAGACATACAAAAACCTAACCCTAGAAGATGAAACACCAAAATCCATGTGGGCCCCATTTGGGTAAGTTAGTACATTAACTTCCCAGGGTCGTAACTTTTGCATACAATCTCCATTTTAGGCGCGTGATAGCCCATTGGAAAGGTATTTTAGAGAGCTATGCATTATGTCATCAAAATCTGATTTCGCCTACAGTTTGATTGTGGCACGCCAAAATAACATTGTTTAGGGCCACAAAATGGTCTTGGAAGCACAACAAGATGTGCTGACATGAATACATACAAAATAATCCAGTTGGATTAGGTGGGAGGCCACCAATATCCACCTGGAAGATGTGTAGTGCTTCAGACAACCCTGAAAGGGTAAAACCCACAATTACAAAGAAGTACATAAGAATGTGTTGAACTAAAAAATGACAAAAGGAGCAAGTTGGAAAAGGTGGGTGGCCACCAATATCCACTTGGATCAATATTTCACATACCTTCGCTCGAGTGTTTCCCTATGGCCTCCTCCACTGCCAGACCACCTGCAAAATACAAAGGAGAGGGGGCGGGGGACTGTCCCACCACCATTTTGAATATATATATATATATATATATATATATATATATATATATATATATATATATATATATATATATATATATATA
>JZKD02S2236558.1:48729-63343 GCA_000966675.3 Picea glauca
TGTGAAGACTTAGTGGGACCCCACCTATTATTAGTTAAAATATAAAAATATATTCGGACCCTTATTTTAAATCAAGTTGTCCTATCTTCAATAAAATTTAATTAAATATGAAAACAAAAGGTGGTTGAACAACCTAACTATTGCAGGAAGATAAAAAATAAGAAGAGGAAATCAATGAAGGACATGAGAGAATAGAGAAGTGAAACCATTGATAAGGTATGCCTAAGTTCTAAGTGAGATATTCATCTATTCATTCCATTCTGAGTTTTTATTAGAGAGTCGAATTGTCTTGTTGACATCAAGGTTGTTTTGAAGGTGGCAAAGAAAAGACTAGGAGGCATTGATCAGTGATATGCTCCAAGAAAAATTATTTTCTTGAAATCTGTTTTGGCTTAATTAAAAGTTCTGAATTCATTCAGTGTTAATTATTTCAATTTTTGCAGAGTTCAAAATGATGATGTACATGTAACTTGAAGTGATCCATACTAGTATTGCACTGTGATATTTTCTTTTAACATTAAATTTCCATGTATGAGTCTTAACTACATCTTGGACTTCCAAGAATTTCTCTAGTCCATGTCCTCGCAGGGACCTGAACATATATTTTTAGTTGTAACTCAGAGTTGGCATTAATAAAAGGCTTTGTTGATTTTTTCTCATTTTGAAAGATGTTAGAATATCATATTTTGGATTTGTCATTTTATCACATATTTCAGTATTTTTGCTTGTACATCTGTTTTTATAATTCTTTAACTTGCAATTTCATTCTGTTATGTCTCTGGTTCTTTTCTTTCTCTGATTTTAATGACTTTTCCTATCCCTCAACAACCAAACATAAGATTTAATCTGACTGATCAAAGAAGTATTACTTCAGGTCTATTTGATTTTATTTTAGAAATTTTCATTTCTCGTGATTAGCTTGAATGCTTTTGGTAAGTCAGTGCTCGTGATATAGAAACTCAAGAGAAAAGAGAGGAAATTCAAAGGAAATCTCATAACCTTCCTCCTCATTAGAAGGTTGTCTTATGACCACTCAATATTATGTATCACAACGAACAAAGGGTGAAACACCTGAATTTGAATATTTTCAAAAAATTATAAGAAGGAAGGAAATATTAGAAAATATTCATCCAAGGATTTGATGATCCCTATCTGATTATGAGACTAAATTTATGAGCTCATTAAAATCTTTCTCTCCTAATAGGATCACAATGGCTTCTTCTAGTGATTTTGGTACCACTAGAGGACCTACTTCTTCACAAGATTCTTCCTCATCTCTAATAAGAAGCATGTACAACCATGTCAATCATGTTCAATCTACACCAAATCCTGTAAAGGTAATCAAACAATATGGTTTATTCCAATTCGAAGAATATGCTGAAACTACTCCTTGACATGTATGTTCTTCTTTGAATATAAATCCAATGACTAATTCTCTTCCAAAATTTAAGGATCCTTTTCCCAAATTCTCTGACAGTGGAACTGTCTCTGTCAATGAACATTTAGTTGCATTCTCTAATGCATGTCATAATGTAGGGGAAACTGACAATGATACATGTATGAGGTTGTTTGTAAACTCATTGGAAGGGAAGGTTGCTAAATATTTCTTTGAATTACCACCTAAAGTATTTTCAACTTGGGCTGAGTTAAGTTATTGGTTTAAATCCACTTATGGAAAACCTGAAAGTTTAGTAGATTTGTTGAGATATTATAACAATCTCTTTTATAACAAAGGTGAAACAATCAAATCCTTTAATTTACATTTTACTAAATTGTATAATCAAATCCCTGAGATTATCCAACCTCATAATCAAGCTACTTTGATACATTATTACAATGTATTACCTTCTTAACGTCATAGATTAGAAGAGAAAAATGCTAACATTTTAGGATAATCTCTACAAACTTGTTTAGAATTCGAAGAACAATTGACAAGAAAATATCTCCCTATTGGAGATCAAGTTAAGAAAACTGATATGTCAACTATATTGTAGCTTGTACAAGACATGAGTAACATGATGATGTCTTTTGAGAAAAAGGGTGTTGCTTCAACCTCTACAGAAACCTCCACACAAGCTACCTTGAGAAATCAGCCTCAAATATTTTAGCCTAAGGAAAGACTCTTGAGGGCATGGTGTAATTTTTGTGAAGAAAATCATGATGAAAATACTTGTGAAGTGAGAAGGAATGCAAGAGAATGGATTTTTTGGAAAAGGTATGATTCTACAATTGTTGCTTTAGATTGGGCTCCTGAAGAGGATGTAATGATGGTTGATACTCATAATAAATCTTGTCAAAACAAGAACAAGGGTGGCCCTAAAAAAACCACTTTTCCCCAAGTACATCCTCTCATCAAGTTGATTCTCAAGCCACAAGGGATACTCAGAATACTGAGGTAATTTCAACCTCATCTTCTTCATCAAAGTATAATATTTTGAAACAATTAGCTAATATTAAAGCAACTGCTTCTTTATCGGATATTGTAACTATTCATGAACAACAAAAGAATCTAAAAGATTTTATGGAAGGTAAGACTTATAATATTTTCAGTTTAACTAAAGAACAAGATGAAGAAGAATTGTATGTAAATCAGTTAGATGTATATAATCCTAGGAAAGCTGTAAAAAGTACTCATTTTTATGTTTCAATGAAGATCATGGATAAAACCACACATTGTTGTATGATGGATGGAGGATCTGGTCCCAATGTTATGTCCAAAATCATTATGGAAGAGTTAGGTCTTTCATGCACCAATGAAAATTAAAAATCACGTTATCATATGATAGTCAACAACAAGCTTCCATTGGTGAAATTAAATATCTAACTTTGGTGTTGTGTGCACATCTTGAAATTAGGACTACCAACAATATATAAGTCATTGATATGCCAGTAAGTAATTACTCTATTATTTTAGGAAGAGACTTGAAATATTTAACTGGTGGATACATGTCATTGGATGGAACACACATGTCACTTTCTAAAAATGGAAAAAATATTATTATACTTTGTGAAGGATGAATTTCATCGTATATTGAAAGAGTGCCTCAATTTGTTGAAGAATATATTGGTGTATATTCTATATTTTTAGAAGAAGATGATAATTATGTCTCACAACCTCTTGATCCCTAAGATGGTATGTGGAATATGCATTTTGATGGTGCATGTTCTAGTGAAGGAAATGGAGTTGGTATGGTACTTTACTCTCCTATAGGGAACATTCATAATTTTGATTACAGGTTAGAGTTTGAATGTACTAATAATGTGACAAATTTTGAATCCTTAGTGATTGGAATATAAAATGATTTTAATTTGGGTTGTTATCACCTTTCTGTCTTTGGGGATTCAGATCTTATTATTAATTTGGTTAAGAAAATGTATACCCCATCCAAGAATCTTTTAAAGAGATATACACAAGCAGTTTGTAAACTAATTTCTAATCTATTGTCTTTCAATATCACTCATATCGGAAGAGATTTATTGTATTGTGAATAGGGAATTGTATTGCGACTGGGTATTATTGTGAATATTGTATTCCGAGAGAGGAGACTGTGAGAGAAAGAAGAGGAAGTTACACTGGGTGTGTTGTAGGTTGTATCCCTTCATTTGTTGGATAATAATACAAGAGGACCTAGAAATTTATCTAGTGGACGTAGCCCACACTGGGTGAACCGCATATATATGTGCCTCTATTTTATTGTGTATCTTCTGTGTTTTATTTCCGCATTTATTTTATTTTATTTCCTCACGCTCCTATTTTTCTAACAATTGGTATTAGAGCGAAAGGTAACTCACAGGAAAATAGGGTTCCTGGTTCGAGTGGGAGCAATGGCCGAAGATGGAAAGTTTAGGATTGGGAAATTTAACAACCAAACCTACAAATTATGGAAGATGCAGATGGAAGATTATTTATATCAGAAGGATCTATTCCTACCATTGGGAAGAATAGAAAAGAAACCAATGGCCATGAAGGATGAAGAATGGGAGGCTCTTGATAGAAAGGAACTAGGAACGATACGACCGAGCTTGGTAACATCGGCGGATTTCAATATTTCAAAAGAAAAGACAACAAAGGAGATGATGGATGAATTGGATAAACTGTACGAAAAACCCTCAGCGTCCAATAAAGTATTTATAATGAAGATATTATTTAATATGAATATGTTAGAAGGTGGGTCTATTGTAGATCATTTAAATGAATTTAATACAGTTACTAATCAACTAAGTTTTGTAAAAGTGGACTTTGATGATGAGGTTAGGGCTCTTCTAATGCTGTGTTCATTGCTAGAAATATGGAACAAGTTGGTCATGGTTGCAAGTAACTCTATCTCTGGTTCAAACACTCTAAAATTTGATGATTTTGTTGGTGTTATCCTTAGCGAGGAAATGTGATGGAAAAGTACAGGTGAGACATCAAGTAATGCGTTAAACATGGAGAACAGGGGAAGAAAAAAGGATAGAGGAAAGGGCTCAGGGAACCATGGGAATTATAGGAAGTGAAGATCCAAATCCATACTAGGAAAGATAGAGTGTTGGAATTGTTGGAAGAAAGGAAATTTGAAGAAAGATTGTAGAGCTCCAAAGAAACAAAGAGATGGACAACATGAGAAAAATCAAGAAGCAAATGTAACAGTTGATGTGTTACAAGATGATTTGATTCTTTCTGTAGATAATATTTATGAGTCATGGGTAGTAGATTCAGAGGTTTCATTTCATGCCACACCCCATAGGAAACATTTTCTAGATTATGTTCAAGGTGATTTTGGACAGGTTCAGTTGGGTGATGATGCACCATGCAAAATTGTTGGAATGAGAAAGGTACATATAAAGCAAAAGAATGGAAACCAATGGTTTTGAAAGAGGTAAGACATGTTCCATATCTAAGAAAAAATCAAATTTCAACAGGACAGTTGGCAATTGAAGGCTATATATCCATATT
Source organism: Picea glauca (assembly GCA_000966675.3). NCBI lineage: Eukaryota > Viridiplantae > Streptophyta > Pinopsida > Pinales > Pinaceae > Picea > Picea glauca. The sequence continues at coordinate 53,666 of JZKD02S2236558.1, forward strand.
TACAGATAAGGCATGGAAGGTCACCAAAGGATCGTTGGTGATAGAAAAATGAGAGAAGGTAGGTATATTGTATTTATGTACTAGTAATACTGGCTCTTCTATATATTTAGATTCTATAAGAGTGGATACAACACTGTGGCATCATAGTCTTGGACCCATGAGTGAGAAGGGGATGCAGATACTTCACAAATGAATTTGTTGCCAGATATTAAACAAATTGATTTGGATTTTTGTGAGCATTGTGTTTATGGAAAAAACAAGAGAGTTGGATTTCTCAGAGTCAAAAAAGAAAAGAAGAGTGAAGGATTAGAGCTTGTGCATACATATGTATGGGGACCAACTCAGGTATAATCTCTTAGTGGCTCTCATTATTATGTTACTTTTATTGATGATGAAACTAGAAAAACTTGGGTTTATTGCATTAAAAAAAATATGATGTTTTTGATACTTTTAAGAAATGGAAAGCTTTGGTTGAGAATGAGATAGGAAAAAGGTTGAAGTGTCTCAGATTATACAATGGAGGTGGATATTGAAGCAAGGATTTTGATAATTATTGTTCATACCATGGGATTAATAGAGAGAAGACAGTTCCATGAACACCACAAGAAAATGGTGTGTCAGAAAGGATGAACGAGACAATCATGGAGTGTGCAAGGAGTATGAGACTGCATGGAGGGTTTCCCTTACAGTTTTGGGCAGATGATGTAGATATTGTTGTTTACTTGATAAACAAAGTACATTCAAATTGTTTGGATGGTGTTATTCCAGAGGAGGCATGGACAGGTAAAAAGATAAACTATTCATTTATGAAGACTTTCGATTTTGAAGCATTTGTCCATATTGATAAAGAAAATAAAACAAAGATTGAAGTAAAATCCAAGAAGTGTACCTTTATTTGATATGGTGTTAATGATTCTGGTTATCGCTTATGGGATTATGAAAATCAAAAAATCATTATGAGTAGAGATGTCATATTCAATGAGAAGATCATGTATACAGATCAGTTACAGGGAAGGAAATAGGAAGAAGAAAAAACATAATACACATTGCTTGATGAGATCATTGAGAAAAAAATTCCAAAGGTACTATTGAGGGTCTTAAATCCCTTTAACTCAACAGTAGGAACCAAACCCACCACCGAGACCCAATTAGACTCTGCAACATTTAATGGTGGAATGGTTCTCTAGATCTTGCGATCTGGCCAATTAATCGAATGGATTTACGTAGTGATCGACATGATGTCTTCTTGTGAAAACTCATCCTTCAGTTCAAACGTTCTCTTTTTTTATTTTCTCTTATAGGTGGGACTGATACAAGATAAATGATGGTATAAACCAGTTGGGTAACAAAGGGGAAAGGACTTAACTACTGAAGAAGTATGAGCTCAGGATAACTCTCCTACTCAAGCATGAAGACAATGATTCTTACACCTACAACAAGCCTAGTACTAATACATTAACCTGCTTGTGTTACAATTATTGACTGAGATACGATTATCAAGAAAAAAAACCTACATGCAATAAACAATGGCAAGAAAAATAGTTTCTTTAACTCTAATCATCAATCACATATTAACACAATGATTTAATTTTCATCATTAAAGACAAGAACTATAAAAATATTTAATCAGATAACTTATCAACAGATTCATAGGCTCTTAGTCGTTACAACATCCAGTCATGAGATAAAATTGGAAACAATTCTTCTTCAGATCTAATCACACACACTTTTCATGAAAAATACAAACTTGTCTCTGGTCCTGAACAAGACTTCTCAATTACGACAACTCTGAAATAGTTCTTTACAAATCCAAACATGAGGGTCTTTGCAAAAACCATCGACCTTTGATAACAAGTCGATCCTCCTATTTATAACATATTATTAAGTAAAAATAACTATCAAAAGTGCAAGCTAAGTAAAACAAAACATCACCACATGGTGCTTTCATCGCTCAGCCTTCTAAGAGTCATCAAATGGTTCACTCGAGTGGATGAATCTTCTCGTACTCTGACTATTGGATGAAGATATCCTCGCATGTGTTGGCATAGAGGAATATGTGTTGGTACATTGGGGCCGAAAGGATTTCCTTTATCTCTACTTCCTGGCCCAATACTTGACTACTCCGGAACTTAACTATTGCAATACGATCTGAGCCTTGATCGGGTGTTCCATGAACTGTTGCACTTGACTTGGCACCATGTTCACCACCTTTTCTATCTCCACAACCCACAATGAGTCTTGTTCGACATGTAATTTGACTATGTCATGCAAGTCAATGAAGTAATTGGGTGTGTCGAATTCTGGGAGGTCGATGTCTCTCATCGCTCGGTTGGTCTTGGTCCAACTCTTTTCGCACTCGGTCCATTTCTCTTGGATTTCCTGATGAGGTTCTTGGGCCATTTTCACCCAATATTCAGTCAATTTCTTAATGCGGTCGATGATGTTATCCCTTAGTACCCGAATGTCGTGTTCTTCGGCGTCTCAGCCCTGCTGAATGACATTGATGTAATAGATCATCTCCACTACTTGGTGTGCTTTTTCATACCATATTTCTATATCTTTTCACGTCTCCAGTGCCATGAGGGTGTCTTCTTGGAAATCGATGATTCCTACAGTGAAAATGTGTTTCTCATTTGTGAATTTATTGTAGGTGTCCTGGAATTTGTTTCTCAAGAACAATGTGGCCTATGTGGAGTCCTGATAATATTTCACCTCCTATGTGGCCTATGTGGATATATGTTCCAACTCCTTCAGTGTAGTGGCCAACTCCTCTTCATCCCTTTTCACTCTATCTAGGGTGGCATCTGTGATTGCCATCCCTACGTCGATAAGCTCAGATGTCTTGGCATGCTCCGTGCTAATTAATGTTTCCTTTGTGGTGATGAGGATGGAGCGATATAGAGTAAGCCTCCTCTTCTTAGTGGTTCTCTTCATGATGGCTTTCCTCTTCTGGTCATAGGAGATGTCTTGTATATCAACAACCTCATCCACGGGTTTGAGGATTTGTTGATCTCCCCAGGTAAGCATATTTTCCATGCTCCCAACAATGTATATCTATTCAAGACTAGGTTCTTGAACCTCTTCTGTGTGTTTCAAAGGTCTGACCTCTGGTTGTTGCTCATCGGGAGGTAAAGTACCGACTAAAATTGAAGCATTAGGCATAGGCTCGGTACTTACTTGATAATCGACTATTGAGATGTTGATTTCCTGATGTGGAACTTATTCTTTTTGTTCGCTCGACCCTGTCTCGCCTTCGGACTATCCACTTGGGTCTCTGACACATCAAGTAGCTCAGTGTATAAGACACTTTCAACCTCTTGGTAATTTTGTGGAAGGCCTTGAATTTGAGCATCAGGAGCTGGGGAAGATGCCTTCTCGGGCTCCTTTTCCTCTGTGATCTACACCGGAGTCACCAAGGACACCTTCTAACTCTCCTCCTATAGATTGTTATTAAGTTGTGGAGGGTGTTTGGTGCACTTTCTCTCCCTGATGTTCTTCCTATCTCTGGATGAGCTGAAACATTCCTTGGTGATCTAGCTTTTGGAGTTGTAACTTCAGGGTTATCTAACCTGACGATTTCTCCAATTTGTATTAAATTTGGCCACTTGGACCTACTTGGATTTCAACTGGGTTGTCGGTAGGAACCCTTTTCATTTCTATGAGGTTTGGGTCATCTTGCAGCTGATCGATCACTCTCTGTGCTTGTTCTATCAGGAGAAATCCCCTTTCCTGTGCCTCTGGTGTCATAGGAAATCCCGTGTTCTGCACCAGAGCCACCAGGGAAACCTATTTTGCCTCTACCGCTATAATTTCTTCCTTAGATCTAAGGGCCTCTTGAGCTGACTGTTCTGTTGTCATCGCAAGTTCATCTAGGCTCATGGACTTGAACCTGGTCATTTTTAGATCGACCATCCTTTGTACCACCTCGTCCCTGTCCCGAGAATTTTCTGTGAAGACTTCATCTTCGAATTTGTCATGGGTGTACGACCAGCAGGAATACACTTGTGAATCATGTTGCAAGTCCAATCCCTTTGGATCTTGCTTATGGAATTGGCCCATCGAGAATCTGAACTCGACTTGGCTTAGCCCTTCTTGTTTGGCTTGAGAGGTATCCTTTACCAAGTAGAAACCTACATGGAAACCATATGGTATGAACACCCATTTTTTGTCCTTGACCAGGGTGGCGTTGTTGTTACAGGAGAATCCCCTTGTAGACAAGTGGATTCCCTCTTGGAATCTAGACTCCTAAGACCAAGACAGAAAGGGTGCTAACATTGGTCACTAACATCCTTTTAAACCTAGTTAAACTAAAGTATAGAGAAGAGGAAGAAAGGTGTACCTTTTAAATGATGTTCGTCCTCGCATAGTCTAAGTCAAGCTTTGATCCCCAAGCTCCTTGATAAGTCCTGCAAAAAAAACAAATACATAACAAGCTTCCTATTCTACTAAGATTAGCTTGAAACCAAATCTATCTATAGAGACAAGTTCATGTAGAACAAACACAACCTTGAAAGAAACAGGCCAAGCACATATGTATATTAATGAGAACAATAGAGGATACTTATAGACATTTGATGAAGGTACAACAACCTCTCCCATCTCTCCTTGTCCAACCCTTTGCTCAAGTAATCCACACACAAACTGATTATGCTTCAATGATATCTCCCTTATGAGATCAGAAGTTTGATGCCTTCAATGTCTCCCCTTTTCACCATGAGGAGGCCTCCTTATATAGGATTGGAGAGGCCTAACCACTTAAGAGATTCTTGGGATAGGTTGAGGATCCTTCTCCTTAAGTTGTGGATCTTCCCTAAGATTGAGGCTTGACCTCAGATTCGAATCCAACCAACTCCAGAGATGAAGAGGATTCTTCGCTGATTTCCCTCAACTATCCAAAATTCGCTCAAAAAGGCCAGCGCTCCCTCAAAAAGGGGGCACAGAGCATTGCAATGCTCCCCCAAAAGAGGGTACAGATCACTGGTGCTCCCTAACAGTGTATAAGGGAGCACTGCCTTCCAAAAATGATTTTTGAGTGGTTTTTTCCATGGCAAAATACCTGTACTCTCTGTCAAATGATTTATCCTCTTCAAAACCAGTCTTTTGAGGCGTCTTTAAAGTGTTCTTGATAATGTCGTCCGAGATGTGAAACAAACAAGATGACAGTATTATATTTGCGACACTTGTGGCCAAAATGCGACACTAGTAATGACAACAATAGGTCATCATTGTAATGAGTAATTTTGATGTGTAACAGATTGCCCCCCAAAGTGCGAATTTAGAAGACGAGAACTGATGACTGAAGTACTTTGTAGACTTTTTCGAGCAAGGGTATGGACTCAGGGAACTTGGAAGAAGTTACACACAACCATCAAACAAATATTATGACATGTTTCAAACCCAAGGCAGACATACCTATGCTTGAGTGATAAAGACTTTCAAGGTATGGCCGCCATAAAATACATTGCGGATCCATAATTATATAGACAAAAGGGTATAGCCATTGAAGATACAATGTGGATCTATACTCCCATGGCTTGAACTGATCGTAGACACAAACAATACACAGTGGATCTACGAGACAACAAGACATAGCCACGACCAATACAAAGTGGATCTATGTGATAGTATATGTGTCAATGTTCAAGAGAAACTTCATCCCAACATAGGAAAAGTACATATAAGAGTGATGAATCAACCCAGGGTCTTCTTACTGATCCTGATGTAGTACGAATCCAACCATGTGAATAGATGTCTTGATGTCGAACATGGCAGAAACCACTTGATTACTAGTCAATAAGGTAAACCGTTAATAAGCGCGAGGGAAATCACCATTGATGTCAATGATTCCCAAGGTACTCTAGTACATTCCAATGAATGTGAATGGATGAGATGAAGTCAAACATCCATGGAATCATCCAATCAGAGGTCAATGATGTAAACCCATTGTCGAATGCGAGGAGGCCTTCCATTGAGTCATGCAGGTCCCAAGGTACTAATTCGTTTCTAAGTCTAGTTCCCAGATAATGTGTTGAAGTCGATAGGAATAGACTCGTCGAAGGAGGGTCTTGATGTATCCCCCATCAACGACACAAAACAGACACAGAGATGCAAATTGGTGGATCAAAAGAAGATGGACTGACACGGGTATTGAAACAGGAAACTTGTGATGGTTGACTCTCAAGGCAGATACTTCCCTTGAACACTGATACACGACAACAGAAACACGACATGGACCAAAACACAATAATGCAGTGGATACTGTGACTTTCATCGGGTGACCCAAAGGAGTAAAGAAACTCAGAGGATCGGTTCAATGCAGAGGTTCAACGAATTAAAATGCGTGCAAAGACAAAGTGCTGTGTCCAAGGGCGATTGCAAGGGTAATTGCTGATGTTCTCAAAAAACTGCTTTGCTTGCTTCTTTCAATTTTTCCGCCATCCAGATAGACGAGTACCTATTTGTAATTTAACAAGCTCTAGGAGGGTAATACATGCTCAATATAACTCACCTTCGGCAAGTTCCTCTTCATTTTTAATGAACTGGAATAAGTAAGGGTTCGGTCCCATATGGGCCCTTCAATGTATGATTGTTTAACGAGTGCAGAGAAGGTAAACTCAGTGGTTTTTCATATTTAGAGAGTCTGAAAATGACTTAAGAAGACTCCAGTGTTGTCCTTTTTCGTAAGGTTAGTCTCACGAGGCCGAAAAAGAGATAGATTATCACTCGAAAGATGCCCTTTCAAACCTTTTAACGAGTGGGAAAGGAAGAAAGATCACTCGACAATCTTTTCATGTTTAGAGAGTCTGAAAAGAGATTAAAGATGACTCCAAAGGGTTCATTTTTTGTGTATCCATGCGAGTCCGAAAAAGAGATAAAAGGTTGCTCGGTGCATTCTCGTGTTTTTCCGAGCGTGAGAATGGATGAAAGACCATGCTCGTTAGTGCGACAACATAAAAAATTGAACGAAACTGCTTCAAAACCTGTCAACAATGTCAAAACTGCATGCCAGTGTATTAATAAGGCATCCAAAATATTTCTCAAAGACCCAAAAATAACTATGCTTTGTCAAAAACAAAATTTTATAAATAGTTATATAGGAAAAAATGTCAATTACCATTTCATTTGTGCAAAGATTTTGAGCAGTGGAGAATTTGAGTTTTGGAGGGTGATCCTTGCGTTGATCGGTGCCAGAGATACGTTCATCTATTTTCATCGCCGTTTGGACTAGGTTGGTTCTCTTCTTCCTTTCTTTAATTTACATAGTTTAAATTTTGTTTTAAGGCAATGATTGGGCTTTAAAAATGATGCCCTAGGTTGTCTTAAGCGCCCAAAAGGGCTCGACGCTCCTCTAGAATTAGAGGGGGAGTGCTGCCCAATTTTGTAAGCACTCTTGCAAGCTGATAAGGGAGCGCCAATGCTCTGATGTGAGAGTGAGAAGAGAGCTGCCCATAAACACAAGAAAAATGCCCAAAAACGACCAACGCTCCCTCAGTATGTTAAGGGGAGTGTTATATTTTTTCAAAATGCCTTGGTGGCCATTGTAAGGGAGCGTTGACACCCTAGTGTGCATGTAAAGGGGGCCTTGGCCTTATAAAAAGAGCCCAAATGTTTTTAAAGTTTTTTGATTGCCCAATAATTGCCAAAAAAACGTGACTAAAGACTTTTAATTGTTGATGATTGCAGGTAACTTAGGCAAAATTCATGATCGAGTGGAAAGAAAGAGAGCCTGAGCTCAATGATGTGGCTGTGTTACAAAATCCCTGATCGAGGGCCTCCTTGAGGAATTGTGGTATCCTCAAATTATTTAAAATGCAAAATATGAAGAAAGAGTTTCTTCTTCTCGAATATATGATCGAGCGATGGAACGTTGCGGAGCAGGGGTTCCAAATTGGAGCGTAGATTCTTACCATTGAGTTTGAATATGTGTACTTCCTGATCGACCTCTCAAAAAGAGGGGCCCCCATTATTTTATCCAGACAGAGGGAACTCCCTGTACCTGTATACGAGTACCTGGAAAATCATTGCGTCCCGAGATCGAGACTAGTGGGAGGTAGAATCGAGATCAAAGACATCAGGGACCTACCTCTTTAGTCCATTCTATTTTCCATTACGAGTATAGTGGGAAGTACCAGTTCAAACTTATTTTCAAGATCACAGGTGGACTATGGTTTATAGTGTCTAGAGCCAACACTATTTAATTAGAGTGCAGGGTTCCTTCAGAATGTGAAGGAGCAGATTACGAGATGTAGGACAGGGCAGTAGAAGCAGTTTGGGTACGGTTCATTCTTGGTTTCTTTCTTCTTAGAACACATTCCTCATATGCAACCTCAGATTGCATTAGCAGTACGACCAGTGGGAGAACCACATATGGAGTGATAGACTAGCTTGTCTCCGAGACTAGGCTCAGAGTCAGAGTTCAAGTTCACTAGTGATTTCTTCGCTTGGATGAGGCACCAATTGATTGTGATAGAAGACTTCCCATACGTCGGAGTGGATTTCTGAGGAAGCATGGATTTGTTTCTTCCAGAAGGGGAGTATTGGGACGTGTCAGGTGAGAAACCAAAACAATCTTGTCAAGTGTTTTTTATTTTTATTTTAAAACTTATATTATTTTTTTGGGTACAATAGAAGAGTTTGTAATGGATGTATCATTTCATCACGAAGATAAGGGAGAAACACGACTGACAGAGACACCGACACTGGGGCATCGCGGGGATGCTCAGATAGTGGTAGATCAAGGGGTAGCAGCAGGAGGCTTCTAGGAGGTTGAAAGAAACCTTCAAGGCCTCATGATGGGTATCCCTCCTCTTAGGAGGTGGGAAGTGCCTCTACATTTATAGAAACACGTCATGGGAGTGCCTGAGAGTGTTAACTCTTTACTGAGGTGAGTAGCCCGTGCAGTGATGTGCTACTCGGAGCACAATGCGATGCAAGAAGATTAGAGTCTTTTTGATGATTGTAAAGTCTGTATGAAAATGGTTATGGGTGTGAAGACCCAAAGTTTTTCCCTTCTATGTACTTTTTGATNAAGTTGTCCTATCTTAAATAAAATTTAATTAAATATGAAAACAAAAGGTGGTTGAACAACCTAACTACTGCAGGAAGATAAAAAAGAAGAAGAGGAAATCAATGAAGGACATGAGAGAATAGAGAAGTGAAACCATTGATAAGGTATGCCTAAGTTCTAAGTGAGATATTCATCTATTCATTCCATTCTGAGTTTTCATTAGAGAGTTGAATTGTCTTTTTGACATCAAGGTTGTTTTGAAGGTGGAAAAGAAAAGACTAGGAGGCATTGATCAGTGATATGCTCCAAGAAAAATTATTTTCTTGAAGTCTATTTTGGCTTAATTAGAAGTTCTGAATTCATTCAGTGTTAATTATTTCAATTTTTGCAAAGTTCAAAATGATGATGCACATGTAACTTGAAGTGATCCATACTAGTATTGCATTGTGATATTTTATTTTGGCATTAAATGTCCATGTATGAGTCTTAACTACATCTTGGACTTCCAAGAATTTCTCTAGTTCAGGTCCTCGCAGGGACTTGAAGAGATATTTTTAGTTGTAACTCAGAGTTGGCATTAATAAAAGGCTTTGTTGATTTCTTCTCATTTTGAAAGCTGTTAGAATATCATATTTTGGATTTGTCATTTTATCACATATTTCAGTCTTTTT
>JZKD02S2236558.1:70203-100247 GCA_000966675.3 Picea glauca
ATTTGATTTTAATTTTTTGTTTAGCTCTCAAAATAGGGTTTATAGACAAACGACTTGGTTAAAATCTAAAATTGTCCTGCATCTAAACTATTAATTGACTAAGATCAACAAGCTCTCATTTAACGATTAGTCCTGATGATGAATCCTGATTCGGATTCGAAACGTCGATGACAAAAATGACACCAACTGTGGATTATCTGGAAAATACCTTCGAAACTCCTCACCATAGAAATTTGAAAACAGTAAAACCTTCACTTGTCGATGCCGAAAAAGTATCCAGGGTCGGATATCGGTGATAAACCTATCAAATTTCTTTTGAATCAGCTCCCTTGAAAAGGTCCCGGTGCTGAAAACGCATCGGGGATTGGCGACCGGGGATAACTTTTACTATGGTCAAAATGTTGGCGATGATCCTTCTAGGTTTTCCCCGGTATCGATGAAGTGCATCGGGGCATCGACTATCGACAATATCTTTTCTCTATTTGTTAACGTCTGTCCCCCCCCGTATTTTACCGATGCTAAAGGGGAATTAACTATCAACGATATCCTTATGCAAGACTTGACGTAAAAAAAAACTTCCTTTTGCTGATGCCGATGGAGATCGACGCTTGATGACTGAGGTTTTTCCGAGTGGTTCTTTTCCTTCTTTGAATTCCTTCTGATGCCGACCCTGATCACGTTTGGTTAAGTGTTTGGTTGTTGATTCTTTATTGAAGTGTTTAAGGTATTTTTAATCATGAAGTTTCATAAGTTCAAGAAAACCTGAACAGGTGATGAGAATCATGGAAATAAACAAAGACAAAACATTTAAAAGAAAAAAAAGGGAAATCGAATCAGAAAGTGCAGAAGATCAAGTGGTACCCAAAAAAGTAAAAAATAGACAAAGTATTTTTTAGGGTGTGTTGAGAGCTCAACAAATGGTGACTTAATGGGCGAAAGAAGAATTTTTTTTCCTTCCTCGACTCAATTGATGAAAACACTATTTAAGAACTTAACCGGTTTTTTATCGGAGCCTCTTTTATCCTTGCATTTGAAATTCCCCGGTTGATGCATCCGAGCCTGCCTGTGGGGTTTTTCAACCTTTATTCCACCTTCGTTTCCTGTAACCCTGACTAATGCCTCCTTTGAAAATATTCAAGTAAAGCATTCACTGGCCCCAGGCCCTTTAGTTATCCTTATTCACTGGCTACGGTGTTGCTCCGCTGCCAGCGAGCATCCATAGCCCCGATGGACTCACCTCGACATCCCAGACCTTGCTCCACTGCCAGCGAGTGTCCATAGCCCCGTCGGAGTTATCTGCATACCCTCTCCTACTGTGCACTCATTTGATATAGTTTATTTTATTTAGGCAGAATGCCTGAGCGAGTGGGAGAGGAGGATGTCTGTTATTTACAAAATGAGATGGTTAAGTTGATTTTTTTTTTTGCTAGCTCTGTCTTTGAGATAGATGTGTCCTTTCCAACTTACCACCTTTCCCTTAAGGTTTTACTAGACCACCAGGCATACACTTCATCATTTTCCCAAGGTTTTTCATCTGTAGGTTAGATGGAAAACCCTTTAAAACAACTGCAGGTCTCCCAACGCTTCTGGTGTTGTATGTGAGAGATAAGTCAGTAACAGAGTTCGTCATATTGCATGAATTAAGGTCAACCACCATCTTGCTAAAAAAAATATTCAAAAGCGCAGAAGTACTATAGCAAGAAACAAAAACAAAAAAGCATTCCGCAATCGACCTATCTAAAACAAAACATCATGAAAATACACACACAAAAATCATTTTTTTTTTTTTAATGGAAGTATTGTTTTAGGGCTTGGCCATTCACTGGGAGGGCGTCAGGTTCCCCCCTCAGATTCTGTAACTGATGCGTGCCTACCCAAATCTTCTCAGCCACCTGGAAAGGTCTGAGCCATAGATTCTAAAACTTAGAATGTTTTCCTTTCGGCTCATTTGCTCTGTCCCATTTTAGGACTAAGTCTCCCACTTCAAAAAATTTCTCTTTAGCCTTATGCTTATCAAACCACCTACTGATGAGCTATGAAATTAGATTTTTCTTTCTCCCTTTCTTCTTCTAACATGAGGAGGGTATCAATTCTTTGTTGTATAACTGACGAGGGTTGTCCTCTAGAATCCTGAGCAAGCTGAAGAGATGGAAGATATAGACCATTCGAGAGGATGGCTTCCCATCCATATACTAGAAAGTATGGGGAATTTCCTATGGCTTCCTTGGGTGTTACTCTATTGTCCCATAAGGCATTATGGAGTGAACTGTGCCAATTCCTCTGGTTGTCTGCAATAGTTTTCTTTAATATCCTCACTAGGTTCTTATTGGTTGATTCTGCCACTTCGTTCCCCTATGGATAATAGTTTGCAGAGTATCTAATTATGATTCCTTTGTCTAGAGAAAAATCTGTTAATAAGGTGGAATAAAATTAAGTTGCATTATCAAAAACAAGGACGAAAGGCACAATGAACCTTGTGATCAACTGTTGTTCTATGAATTGGATCACCACCTTTTCGTTTACATGAGTCAGAGGGATGGCCTCTGCCCATTTCGTGAAATAGTTGGTGGTAGTTAGTATGTATCTATGTTGTTTTGAAGAACCCGGTGTAATTTCTCCTATGATATCTAACCCCCATTGCTCATATGGCCTAGAAATGACCACAGGTTGGAGCAAGACAAATGCTCTCTTTTCCCTCCCCACGCTTATTTGACAAGTTTTACAGTTCCTAGAATATGTGCGAGCATCCTTGAACAGAGTATGCCAATAATATCCAGCTCTTAGTATTTTATGAGCAGTGGTGTTTCCTGCGAAATATCACCTGTAGGACCATCATGGAGATCCTTTAGAACTTTATCTACATCTTCACGTTTGAGACATCTTAAAATTACCCCATCATAATTAACACGGAAGAGCACCAAATTTATGAGGTGATATTATGTTGATTTTAACCTGAGGGATCTCCTTTCCCTTAGATTTAGGTTTTTTGGGCAAGTTCCATGATGCAGGAGATAAGTCAGTTTCTGATACCAAGACTCCTACCCTAGGGAGACGTATGAAGCTTCACCACACCATAATGATAATTCATTCTCCCATCTGGGGTCTTCATTTACTTGGTCCTGGGCTTCAGCTGCCAGTTTGCATAACCCTTGTCCCTTAACTAGTTTAGTAGGTTTTATACCTAGATCAAATTCTTGGACTACTACCATCGGGTTTCCTCTTCTTTCCCCCATCTCCTGTTAAGTGAATAGGGATTGGACAACAAGGTGAGGCACGATGACTTTGGTATGGTTCCTAAGGATGTAAGATCTAAAGTGTTTCATTGCCTTGTACATCGCATAAGCATATTTGTCTATAGTAGGGTAATTTAGTTCGGCCCCTTGGATATTAGTGCTCATAAAGGAGAGTGGGGCCACATTGTTGTAATCATCCTTCTGAGTCAATACTATGACTAACGATTGGTCGGAAGAAAAAGTGTAGAGGAACAAATCTTTGCCAAATTTGGGGATTTGCAATACTCGGGATTGAGATATTTCCGCCTTAATGTTGTTGAAGGAAATTTTTTGTTCATCATCCCACTTGAATTCAACATCTTTGCAAATCATTTTTTTTAAGGGTTTGATAGTTTCAGCGAAATCAAGGGTGAATTTTCTTATAAAATTGATTTTCCCGAAGAAAGATTGCATAACATTTTTGTTGTGGGGTGATGGAAGCTGAGATATAGACCTAATCCATTCTGGGTTTATGCGAATTCCTACTTGAGATATAATATGGCCTAGCAATTTACCTTCCTCGACACCAAAAATAGTTTTCTTAGGGTTTAAGGATATACCATATTTCCTACACCTTTCGAAAATCTGGGTTAAGTGTTGGATGTGATCTTCTTTGTTCTTTGAATACACAATTACTTCATCCAAATAGACTACTACACATTTGTTGATTATTCCTTGAAACGCTACGTCCATGGCCCTTTGGAAAGTTTCCCCTACATTGATCAACACAAAAGGCATGCATTTATAAGAAAAGGTTGTCCACTTGGTTCAGAAGGTAGTCTTCAAACGATTTTCCTCTGAAACTAGAACTTGGTTGTAGCCTGAAAAATCATCTAGTAGGGAGAAAATCTCAGAGCCAGACACGGTCTACAAGAGTTTCTCCATTGGTGGAACTGGGTAATTGTCCTTTTCTAAAGCTCTGTTGAGGTTTCTTAAATCTACACATAGGCAGATGTCCCCAGAATTTTTCCTCACATGAACCAAATTTTCTACCCATGCAGACTGTCTAACTTGGAAGATAATCTTGGCATATAGTAGTTTCCTTAACTCCTGACACATGAGAGGCTCCAGGGATGGGTGGTACTTCTGGAGCTTCTATTGGAAAGGTTTCACTCCGTGCTATAACGGGATTGTGTGTTGAATGATACAAGTGTCATAAGTTTTCATATCTCGGTAGGACAATGCAAAGACATCTTGATATTTCCTGAAAAGTTTGAGATAGGACTTCCTTTCCTCTTTAGATATTGTCTTACCGAGATTTATGTTCTTGGGGTTTTCCGGGGTTCCTAGATTTATAGTTTCATGCATGGGATAGGAACTCCCTGGCTTTGTGTTAGTTGACCCTTTGAATCTTTCTCTTAAGTCAAAAAGGTTTTCTAAATTAGATACCCCTTTTGGTATCGTGTGATACCTTGGTTTGTTGGTTGGTTGATCTGTATGAGGATCATTTTCTACTAATTTCTCATGAAATACTTCATTGCCAATGGCCAAGTCTTTAAAATTATCCCGATTGGTCAAAATTTTTATGATCTGTTCATCTTCTTCAAAGATCTTCCCATGAATCAGAAGGCTTCATAGTCTTCTAGAGGGGATAAACTTGAGACAACGATGGACATAGAATCAACAAGAGTGTTCTTTGTTCTGGGTATCGCTGTAATGTTGAAAGATTCAAAATGTTCTATTAGTCTATGCACTTCCTGTTGGTAATTTCTCAGGTGGGGAGAGTTACAATGTATAGTGTTCCTTACTTCTCTAACGATGATTTCAAAATCTCCGAAAACCTTCAATTCTTTAACGTTTAAGTCCAGGGCTTTCTTTATCCCTTGTACTAGAGCTTCATACTCGACGATGTTGTTTGTGCATTTAAATTCTAGTCTATAGGACAAGAAATTTCGTTTACCTTTTGGATCAATGAGGATGCACCCTGCCCCTGACCCTTCTTGCGATTTAGATCCATTGAAGGATAAGGTCCAAAATTGTGGGAAAAACCTATCAACTTCCTCTTTCTTATAACTTTCCTCCTTTCCTCTTATATGTTCTGTGGTTTCTAACACTTGTTCCTGACAAAAGAGGGTTTCCTTTGTCGTTGTTGGAAATTTTTCTTGAAAACTTATTTTGGAGTATTGAGTAAGAGGGATATCATATGAGAGGGGGGAGAAATTCCCAAACTCAGAGTCACAGGAATAATTTCCTAGCACGGGGAAATATGTTGATGAGGGTTCGTTAGGGGTTTCTAGGTCAACAACAATATGTTTTAGATATATTTCCCTATCAATTCTGACCATATCCATGTGTCCCTTTAATGGTAGCCAAAGGTGAGCCCAATGTGTACTAAAGTATCTGTTTAACTTCTCGGACCAATCTTGACTCAATAGAAATCTATAATCTTCTGGGATATCTACTACAATGATGTCAATTACTTAAACAAATTTCAGGTGACTTGCCATTCTGATCATTACGTCTTTAAGTTCTCCCATAACTTTTACATGAGTTTTGTCTAGTTGTATCACATGTTTATCACTTTTGAGAGGGAATGCGTTTAATTTCTTGCATATAGACAAAGTCATAACATTAGAGGATGCTCTTGAGTCAACCAAACAATTATGGAGATTTATGTTGAAGACTTCAAATGTCAAAAGGAACAGTGGGACAAAAGGATTTCCCTTCTTATCTTTAGAGCAGGTGTTCACAATTGGCTTATTTCTTACATTTGTGGGAGTTAGATTTTCTCCTTGGTAAGTGTTTGCTGTAGGAATTTCTACTAATTTCAATGCTTGTAACAAAAAGTCTGTTTGTTGAGGGATTCTACACATGTCCATGACTGATATGTTTACCTTCAACTTTTTCAAATCTTCTACTATATTGTAGTCTAGATTGGGTGATTCTCATGTATGGATGTTTATAGGATTTATTCAGGGGATAAAAGGTTCTTTTGGGTGATTGAGAGCTGGTTTTCCTCCCGAAGCTTGGGTCGTAGTAAGTTCATTTGAGACAGGTTGACCCCTACTTCGTGTTTGCACAACCAAGACTTCCGCGGGTGGTTCTTGAACCTCAAATAGGTCATTGGAAGGCATTGGTAGGTCAGGGTCCCATATTAACATGGTTGTTTCTTCTGGTGGATCAACTTCCTCCTGATCAACAATATTCATAGCTGAGCCGCTTGATTTTTCGGTTAGGGAAACCTCATCTAGAAACTGGTTGGCAATCAAATTCATGGCATGCACCCATTGTGGACAGTCTCTTTCAGATTTTTTTTCTTTGTGATAGGTATAGAAAGAGTCGGATGCTACATTTCCTAGATCGATGTTTAAATTGGCTGGGGGGGTTCAATTTCTTTGAAAGGTGGATTTAAAAAAAAGAAGGGTTTATAGGGCCTCTGGCCTTGGTTCCCTTCCCCTGCAATTCTTTTCATGTTTATGATTTCATTTGACAATTTCTTAACCATGCGTTGTAGGTCTTCTATGTCTCCACTTCCCTTTTCAGGACCTTGTTCTGTTTGTTTCCCTGGGGGTCTAGTCAAAAGGAGTCCTCTCCTGGGAGGAGGTTGAACTTCCTTCTTAACTAGTAAGACCTAGCCTTCTTTACATCCCTTCATTTGGAATTCTATTGTTTTGGCTTCTTAAAAATTCTTAGCTAAGGTTGCTTTGGAAACCCTCTTCACGAACATGGAAATAGAAGCTCGGAGAGAATTAGCATATACTTCAATTTGCAACTCCTGAGTGGGTTTATCTTCAGGTTGGAATTTTTTTAGGATGGTGGTGAACCATTGATTAAAGTCTTTAACCTTATCCTTTGAACTCATGGTGGCAACGAACAACTCAGCCATCAAATCTCCTGTAGTGGTTTCTTCTGCAAATTTATCTAGAAAATCCTTTTGAAACTTCATCCAACTGGTTATGGATCCTACATGTAAGTTAAAATACCATGTGGAGGCCGAATTCTCAAACGTATAGGGGAAAAGTTTGCATACTACGTATTCATGTTAGAAATTCATCAGTCTGATAGCTGGTATGAATTTTTTTATATGGTCTTTAGGAAGTCCTGAGGTTTCAGGGTCAAATTTAGGGAGTAACTTTTCTAGATGTCGAGGAAGGTTATGTACTCATCCAGGGATGGACAGATCATCTCTAGCCAACCAAGGTTTATTATTATGAGGTGGGTTTCCCCTTACTTCATTATGATCATTGTTATCTTCCATGTCATCGGATCCTGAAACTGAGTGTTAAGAGTTGAAACCTTCCTCGTCGGAAAATTCAACGGGATCAGAGAAGTTGTCGACTGGTGTTTCGGGGATTAGATTGAGAGGATGTTTGATTTCGGTGAGGGAGAAATATATCAGGTCTTCTACTGTGTGCACAAAAACCTAGTTGGGGGTATCGACCACTGGTTTGCTTAATTGTTTTCTACGAGGAAGTAACGGTGCTAAGGGCAACACTCCGATCTGTTAGGCGTAAGCTCTTGTGATTCTTCTGAACTGGTTCAACTCCTTGTGAGGGAGAGTGTAAGTTATTTCAGGAAATAGATGTTCTTCCTCTTGCTGGGGTGAGTCACTCGTTTCAAGAGTACTCAGTGTGTGTGGGTTGTCTTGGGAATGACTAGCCATGCATGTGGGTTGTTTTGAATATACAGGCTGTGTGAAATATTATGTGGGTTGCTTTGAATCTACATGCTATTGAAGTTCTTTGAAAGGTGGATTTCAACCATTCATTCTTCAAGCCATCCTTCTAGCGCAAATTCTGTTGAGGGCTCTTAAATCCCTTTAACTCAACAGTAGGAACCAAACCCGCCACTGAGGCCTAATAAGACTATGCGGTGTTAAATGGTGGAATGGTTCTCCATATCTCGCGATCTGGCCAATTAATTGATGGGATTTGCGTAGTTATCGACAAGATGTCTTCTTGTGAAAAATCCTCATTTAGTTTGAACGTTCTCTTTTTGTATTTTCTCTTATAGGTGGGACCGATACAAGATAAATGTTGGTATAAACCAGCTGGGTAACAAAGGGGAAATGACTTAACTACTAAAGAAGTTTGAGCTCGGGATAACCCTCCTACTCAAGCATGCAGACAATGATTCTTACACCTACAACAAACCTAGTACTAATAAATTAACCTGTTGGTGTTCCAATTATTGACTGAGATACGATTATCAGGAAAAACAACATACATGCAATAAACGATGGTAAGAAAAATAGTTTCCTTAACTCTAATCATCAATCAGATATTAACACAATGATTTAATTTTCATCATTAAAGACAAGAACTATAAAATTGTTGAATCAGATAACTTATCAACAGATTCAAAGGCTCTTACTCGTTACAACATCCATTCATGAGATAAAATCGAAAATAATTCTTCTTAAATCCAATCACACACACTTTTGATGAAAAACAAAAACTTGTCTTTGGTCCTAAACAATACTTCTCAGTTAAGGCAGCTCTGAAATAGTTCTTTACAAATCCAAAAATGAGGGTCTTTGAAAAAACCATCAACCTTTGCTAACAGGTCGATCCTCCTATTTATAACATATTATTAACTAAAAATAACTATCAAAAGTGAAAGATAATTAAAACAAAACATCCCCACATGGAACTTTCATCGCTCAGTATTCTAAGAGTCATCAAATGGTTTCACTTGAGTGGATGACTCTTCTCATACTCCAACCATTAGATGAAGAGATCCTCGCATGTGTTGGCATACGAGAATATGTGTTGGTCCATTGGGGCCGAAAGGATTTTCTTTATCTCTACTGCTCGGGCCCGATACTTCACTACTTTGGTACTTAACTACTGCAACACGGTCTGAGCCTTGATCGGGTTTTCCATGAATTGTTTCACTTGACTTGGCACCACATTCACCACCTTTGCTATCTCCACAACCCACAATGAGTCTTGTTCAACATGTAATTTGACTATGTCATGCAAGTCGACAAAGTCATCGGCTGTTCTAAATTATGGGAGGTAATTATCTCTCATCGCTCGGTTGATCTTGGTCCAACTCTTTTCTCACTTGACCTATTTCTCTTGGATTTCCTGATGAGGTTCTTGGGCCATTTTCACCCAATATTCGATCGATTTCTTTATGCGATCAATGTTGCTATCCCTTAGTACCCAAATGTCGTTCTCTTCGACATCTCGACCTTGTTGAATGGTGCTTATGTAATCGATCCTCTCCATTTCTTGGTGTTCTTTTTCATACCATCTTTCCATATCCTTGCACGTCGCCAACACCATGAGGGTGTCTTCTTGGAAATCGACGATTCTTGCAGTGAAAAGGTGTCGCTCATTTGTAAATTTATTGTAGGCATCCTGAAATTTGTTTCTCAATAACATCGTGGCTTGTGTGGATTGCTAATAATATTTCTCCAAATGGTGTAGATGTTCCAACTCCTTCAGCGCATCGGTGAGCTCCTCTTCATCCCTTTTCTCTCTATCCAGGGTGGCATTTGTGATTTCCATCCCTGTGTTGATAATCTCAAATGTCTTAGAATACTCCGTGCTAATTAATTTTTCCTCTGTGCTGATGATGATGGAGTGATCTAGAGTAAGCCTCCTCTTATTGGTGGTTCTCTTCAAAATGGATTTCCTCTTTCGATCATAGGATATGGCCTGTATATCAGCAACCTCATCCACGAGTTCGAGGATTTGCTGATCTCCCCAGGTAAGCATATTTCTCAGGCTCCTGACAGAGTAAATATTTTCAAGACTGAGTTCTTGAACCTCTTTTGTGTGTTTCGAAGGTCCGACCTCTGGTTGTTTCTCATTGGGAGGTAAAGTATCGACTGAAATTGAAGCATCAGGGTTAGGCTCAATACTTACTTGATAATCGACTGTTGAGATTTCAATTTCCTGCTATGGAACTTCTTCTTTTTGTTCGCCCAAACCTGGCTCGTTCTTTGAACTATCCACTTGGGTCTCCGACACATCGAGTAGCTCAGTGTCTAATACACTTTTGACCTCTTGGTCATTCTGTGGAAGGCCTTGAATTTGAGCATCGAAAGTTGGGGAAGATTCCTTCTCGAGCTCCTTTTCCTCTGTGATCTGAACCAGAGTCATCAAGGACACCTCCGAACTCTCCTCCTCATCATATATTGTTATTAAGTCATGGAGGGGGTTTGGTCCACTTTCTCTCCCTGATGTTCTTGCTATCTCTGGCTGAGCTGAAACGTCCCCTAGTGATCTAGCTTGTGGCATTGCAACTTCAGGGTAATCTAACCCGGTGATTTCTCCAATTTGTATTAACTCAGGGCCACTTGGACCTACCCATATTTCAACTGGGTTGTCGAAAAGGACCCTTTCCATTTATATGAGGTTTGGGTCATCCTGTAGCTGATCAATCACTCTCTGTTCTTTTTCTATCAGGAGCAATCCCCTTGCCTGTGCCTCTGGTGTCATAGGAAATCCCTTTTTCTGCACCGAAGCCACTAGGGAAACCTCTTTTGCCTCTGCCGCTTTGACTTCTTCCCTGGCTTTAAGGGCCTCTTGAGACGACTATTATATTGTCATCGCCTGTTCATCCAGGCTCATGGCCCTGAACCTGGTCATTTTCGGGTTGACCATCCTTCGTACCACCTTGTCCCAGTCCTCGACCTTTTCTGTGACGACTTCATCTTTGAATTTGTCACGGGCATACGACCAACAAAATGACACTTATGCAGCATGTTGCAAGAATAGGCCCTTTGGATCGTGCTTGCAGAATTGGCCCGTTGGGAATATTAACTTGAGTTGGCTCAGCCCTTATTGTTTAGTTTGAGCAGTATCCTTTACCAAGTAGAAACTTACATGGAAACCATAGGGTATGAATGCTCGTTTCTTGTCCTTGACCAGGGTGGCATTATAGGCTTGCAAGATGGTTTGATATCATATTTCTCCTACTACCAGTCAGTCTAAGACATGAGATGGTAGGAGATGTGGTGCTCTGGTGGCCCTTAACACCCTGATGTAGGTGGCACGCTTGTCCAAATACCAATGGCCTACCTTGGATATCATCTTTTTGGTTGTCGTCGATAGCCTTCGACATTCCTTCTTAAAAAGAATAAAATAAATTCGAGCGATGAATTCATCGTAGATGAGAGAGTAGGAATTCTTATACATGTTTTCCCATAGCATGCTGAAGTAGACGTGGACCGAGAGTTCTGTAACATGTCAACTCAGATTCATGCCGGCGAAGACATTTCTAGCGCACATGACATTGAGAAAGTATGAAGCCATTTAAAATGTTGGTGCTTCCCCTTCCTTCAGTTCCTAGTCTTGCTGCACACAGATGTTCAGTTGCTTGGAGATTATTTCTCCCCAATTGAAGTTGCACCCGACGATCACAATTGTGTATGCCAAACGCATATTCCATGCCTCTGAAAACCTGGAGCAATCTTTCTCTCCGAATAATTGGCAGATGAGAGCCATCAAATAGACGTATGGCTCCCTTAAGTTAGTTGTCCCATACTAGCCAATTCTCCAGTTGGTAAACTTCTTGTCCTCCCTCCACCATGAGGCCATCACTCAGCTAGTGTCATGGTGTTCATAGAACTTCATGATGAAATATGTATTTAGACACTCCTCGAGGTCTCTAAGTTTTTAGTATTTTTGAACTTCTACCAGAAGGAACACTCCGACACACCCACCATTGTCATCATTGATTAAAAAATGTTTTTTTTCTGTGTGGTCAATGAGCCACTTTAGGAATTTTATGTAGGGAAAAACGGTGGTTCTGCTTGCCACCATATGTAGGTAAGACCGTTGGATGTTCAGGAACACCTAGTTGTCGAGCGCCCTTACATATGGATCACTATGTGGGACATATTCTGGGTATTCCTCCCAGCTGATCTTGTTAAAGAGTTATCCCCAATGTGGGAGCGCCATGTTGGAACCTGTGCTTGACTTTGTATCGCCAAAGGCCAGAGGCTGGATGAAAACCTTCTTTGTTGCTGTCTTAATGACAGGTTTTGGCCTTGGGGCATATTCTAATTGTTTTGCGACCCCTGGAGAAGAGACTTCATCTACCTCTGATTATTTTAGCTTTGGTGCCCTCGATGATCGTATAGTGGTTGGCTTTCTTGGTAGCATTGTTCCTGCAACTTAAAATAAAATTTCAGAGACTGTGTAAAAACAAAACTCGGATAAAAACATATAAATTATGGCTATGTAAAATTTACAGACTTGGATACATACCTCTGAATCTTGTTAAAACCTAGTTATTTTGATAAATATGGAGTTGATACAGCCTTTGAGTCGCTCGCCTTGCTCCTTCGGATGCTCCATAATTCTCTTATGCGCAAAATGATTTCGTCTTCAATTGCTCAAGAGAATTTAAACACGGAAGATCTTACCATGTTGCATCAGCCATTCAATTCGGGTTATGAGTGAAATTTTAACAAATATGCCGCCTAATCTCTATAACTTAAATTCATCGTGGGTTGATGACGGAGGCACGGGTGGTGATGTGGTCTATTGGTAATTTTAAACGACTTTTTTGATTGGCGCACGAGGTAGAAACTAATGTGGGATTTGGTATTAATTATCTCCTTAAATTCTCAAAATCCGATCATATCTAATGCTAAAACGTCCCATTGTGTTGCTCTCTCAGTGGGTTGATCGGGGATCAGGGGTGTGCTATGAACTTTTTTGTTGATAACCTCCTGCAAAAAGTTCTGATGCCGAATTATTTTACCGTACATTGCTGCTGTGACAACGCTTAATCGGAGGTGTGACTCGGACTTAGGGAACCAAGAATGACTTGGGGTAAAACTAGACCATACAATTCTCTAATGCGGTAAAGACATGTGGCGTTGAAGACCGATGACTTAATTCATGTGTATTAATCAGAGTCGAGACTTTCCTTAAGTTATTTGTGCTAAAACAAATCTCTACTTGTCGATGCCGAAAAAGTATCCAGGGTCGACGATCGACGATAAACCTATCAAAGTGATTTCAAATCAACTCCCTTGAAAAGGTCTCGACGTCGAAAATGCATCGGGGATCAGAGATCGGGGATAAATTTTATTGTGGTCAAAATGTTGGCAACGATCCTTCTAGGTTTTCCCCGGTATCGATGAAGCGCGTCGGGGCATCGGCCATCGACAATATCTTTTCTCTCTTTGTTAACGTCTATCCCCCATGTCTTTTACCGATGTCGAAGGGGAATCAACTATCAACGATATCCTTATGTAATACTTGACATAAACAAAAACTTCCTTTTGCCGACATCAATGGAGATCAACACTCGACGATTGAGGTTTTTCTGAGTGGTTCTTTTCCTTCTTTGAATTCCTTCCGATGTCGACCTTGATCGCGTTTGGTGAAGTGTTTGGTTTCTGATTCTTTATTTAGGTGTTTAAGGTATTTTTAATCATGAAGTTTCATAAGTTCAAGAAAACATGAACAAGTGATGAGAATCATGGAAATAAGAAAAGACAAAACATTAAAAAAAAAAAAAAGGAAATAGAATAAGAAAGTGCAGAAGATCAAGTGGTACCCAAAAAAGTAAAAAATCAACAAAGGCTTTTTTAGGGTGTGTTGAGTGCTCAACAGGTACTAGAAAATCAAAATGTACAACAAGAGGAGAAACAAGTACCTTGAACTCCTGCAAGTGTTGTTAGAAGATCTACCAGGTTAAGTAGACCCCCTGAACGATACTCTCCTTCATTGTATTATTTATTGTTTACTGATTCTGGTGAACCAACAAGTTATGAAGAGGCAATGTAGGTAGACACTAAAGGGAAGTGGGAGAAATACATGAAAGAGGAAATGGATTCCTTGGTAAATAACCAAACTTGGGACTTGGTTTAGTTTCCTGCAGGAAAAAAAACATTGCAGAATAAATGGGTTTACAGGTTGAAGGAAGAAGATGGAGGCAAAAAAGTGGTACAAGGCTGGACTTGTTGCAAAGGGGTTTGCACAAAAGAAAGGTATAGATTTTGATGAAATATTTTCTCTTGTTAAAATGACTTCAATTAAGACTATTTTAAGTCTTGTGGTAGTAGAAGATTTGCATCTTGAACAATTAAATGTAAAAAATGTTTTTCTCCATGGGGATTTGGATGAAGAGATTTATATGCAGCAACCATAGGGGTATGAGGTCAAAGGAAATGAAAATTTGGTATGCAGGTTAAAGAAGAACTTGTATGGACTAAAGCAAGCTCCAAGGTAGTGGTATTTGAAGTTTGACAGGTTTATGACAGAACAAGGTTATAATAGATGTCATTATGATCACTGTGTTTATTTTAAAAGGCCAGAAAATGGAAGCTATATTATCTTGATATTGCATGTAGATGACATGATTGATGCAGGGTCTAATATGTAGGATATAAATGTGCTCAAGAAGAAATTATCTAATTCATTTGCGATGAATATATTGGGTGCTGCAAAGAAAATCCTTGGTATGAGAATAACAAGAGACAGGAAAAGTCACAAATTGACATTGTCTCAGAGTGAGTACATAGAGAAGGTGTTAGATAGGTTTAGAATGCAGAATGAAAAAAAGTTAGTACAACTTTGGCCAACCATTTCAAATTAACGAAGGAAATGTATCCCAAGACACAAGAGGAGATATAATACATGTCCAAACTCCCTTATTCATCAACATTTGGTGGCGTCTTGATGTATGTGATGGTTTTCACAAGACTAGATATAGCACATGCAGTGGGAGTTGTGAGCATGTACATGAACAATCCAGGTAAAGAACATTGGGAGGAAGTAAAGTGGATTCTCAAGTATTTCAGAGGCACTTCTATTCATGCATTATTTTTTGGAGGTTTAGACATTGTTCTACAGGGATATGTTGATTATGATACGATAGTTTATAAAGATAGTAGGAGGAGCATCAAAGGATATGTTTTTACTGTAGGTGGAACAACAATAAGTTGGATTTCAAAACTACAAAATATTGTTTCACTTTCAAAAACAAAAGCAGAGTATGTTTTCGCTACAAAGGCTAGTAAAGAAATGATTTAGTTACAAAGGTTTATGGAGGAATTGGGAAAGAAGTAGGAGAATTGTAGGTTGTACTGTGATAGTGAGAGTGCCATTCACATTGCAAAGAACTCAACATTCCATTCAAAGGATAAGCATATATATCTTAGGTACCATTTCATACGATCTGTCTTGGAAGATGGACATTTGAAGTTGGAAAAGATACATACTATCCAGAATCCTGTAGACATGTTAACAAAGGGAGTAACTAGGGAGAAACTAAGTTCCTGCTCATTTTCAGTTGGCCTTCAATCATGAAGATGAAGATGATAAATTTTCCAGGTCCAAGAAGGATCATAGTCTAGCAGATATAGCAACGGTGGAGTTGTTGTAGAGCCTGATTATCTTCCTGATTCATAGGTCTTTTTTTTCATCCGTGTTTATACCCCATGAAGATTCTACACCTCTCAACACAGATGGGGGTGGTTTACCTAGAAAGCAACCCTCTTTTATGAGGGAATTGTATTGCGGCTAGGTATTATTGTGAATATTGTATTCTAAGAGAGGATACTGTGAAAGAAAGAAGAGGAAGTTACAGTGGGTGTGTTGTAGGTTGTACCCCTTCATTTGTTGGATAATAATAAAGGAAGGAATTGGTAATTTCTCCGGTGGACGTAGTCCACAATGGGTGAACCATGTATATCTATGTCTCTATTGTATTGTGTATCTTATGTGTTTTATTTCCACATTTGTTTTATTTTATTGCTCTGTGATCCTATTTTTGTAACAAGGTTGAGAAGCTTTTAACTGCTCACATAATTTTCCCTGTTAAATATTCAGAATGGGTTTCAAATCTTGTCATGGTGTGGAAGAAGAATGGAGATATTAGATTATGTTTTGATTTATGTGCTTTGAATAGGGCAAGTGTTAAAAAAAAATTTCATATTCCTAATATGGAATCAATTTTAGAACAAGTAGCAAGATATCAAATGGTTTCACTTATTGAGGGTTTTTCAAGGTATAATCAAGTACGTGTCAAGAGAGTTGACAAGTATAAAACTACTTTCACTCATGTTGGGGCACCTTTTCTTATGAGCATATTCCTTTTGGATTAGTCAATGCAGGTGTCACTTTCCAGTGAGCTATGCAAATAGATTTTGATGATCTAATCGGTAAAATTATTCAAATATATGTTGATGGCTTAACTTTATATTCTAAAATCCAAGAAGATCATTTTGATCATCTTAGACAAGTTTTTCTCAGTTGCAGAAAATTTGGTATGTCATTAAATCCTACAAAATTCATTTTTGGTGTCATTGTAGGAAAACTCGTCGATCATATTGTATTCGATTATGGAATCAATATTGATTCAAAGAGAGTAATTTCCATTAAAAATATTCAACCTCCAACTTCTAAAAACGAAATTCAATGATTCACGGGTAAGATGAATTTTGCCAGAAGATTTATATATGATTTTGCTAGAATGGTTAAACCAATTCATAATTTGTTAAAACAATATCAATATTTTTCCTAGAATGGTATTACTAAAAAAACATTTGTAGAAATAAAAAATGCAATTAGTTATGCACCAGTCTTGGCAAATCCTGATTTTACAAAATATTTTATCATATATACTAATGCTATTGAAGAAGCTATTTCAACAATTCTCCTTCAGAAAGATGACCATAATAATGAACAACAAATAGCTTACATGAGTCAAAGTTTATCTGAAGATGAACTAAAATATACCTTAATTGAAAAACATAAATTTTATCTTGTTAAAGATATTGAGAAATTTTGTCATTTCATTCTTGGTATGCATAATCAGGTAATAGTCTCTCTACCTACAGTCAATTTTTTTCTTTCACAAACACGTGTATCTAGAAAGCTTGTGCATTGTCTTGTCAAAAACCAAGAACACGATTTCATGATTACAACTTCTAATACAATCAAGGGATGTGATGTAGCTCTACACCTAGATCAACATCCCAAACCAATATATTCTTCTGAAAATAATGAAGATGTCTTATCTGCATTATTCCTAATCGAATATGAGAATCTTGATCTAGTAGCACATCCTTGGTATCAGGACATAATTTAGTATTTGCAATATTAAAGATGTCTCGGTAATCTTGAGCATCATGAATGAAGGAGGACTCGTATTGAGGCATCCAAATATTTAATTTTAAATAGTTCACTCTTTCATAGGATTGTTGATGGACTGCTATTACACTGCATTGATGATACAGTAGCCCAAATTATTTTGAGAAAAATACATGGATCAACATATTTTGATATCCACATCTGTGGAAACTTTTCTTCTAAAGACACTACACCTAAAATCTTAAGAACTGGTTATTATTGGCCTTCTATCTTAAAGGATGCATACAAGTTTTTACAATCTTGTAACGAATGTCAAAAATATGTTGGTAGAGAAAAAAAATTGGCATGCCTTTACAACTAGTCATACATGATTTTCAATTTTCTAAATGGGGATTAGAATTTATTGGACCAATTAATCCCCCATCTTCCATGGGTCATATTTTAATCCTAACTTCCACAGACTGCTTTACAAAGTGGATTGAATCAGTTCCTCTCAAACATGCACATGATGAACAAGTAATCGCCTTTGTCAAAACAAATATCTTCTGTCGATTTGGTCTTCCAATTGAGATCATTTATGATAATCGATCAACCTTTTATATCTGAAAATTTGACTCAATTATTTAATATCTTTGGAGTGAAACATTTCACTTCATCAACTTATTACCCTCAGGGAAATGGTCAGGTTGAGTCAATAAATAAAAATCTGGTTAAAAATTTAAAGAGGATCATTAGTGACAAACCCCACCAGTGGCACACCTTACTGACTTATGCCTTATGGAAAGATCATACAAACACTAAGACAAGCATGGGTCATACCCCATTTTAGTGGTTAAATGGCCAGGAAGCCATCATGCATGTTGAACTTGAACTTACCTCTCTTACATTAGCCTTGTAGATTGAAGAATTGAATTCTACGAATATCCCTCAAAAACTAAATGTTTTGTTGGCCTTAGATGAATGAAGGAGTTATCCTCTTAGTAATCTAAATAAAAGGCAACAAACTATAAACAAAATATTTTGATAAAAAAAGCTAAATCAGCTACTTTTGCAGTTGGAGAAAAGGTGCTTTTATGGGATTCTGCACATGCAGACAAAGGAAAACATTCAAAGTTTCATAAACTATGGATTGTCCCTTACATAATTGCCTTTGTCGTTGGAAATAATTATTACTTACTCAAAGACGAAGATGGTCGGTTATTTTCATATACTACTAACAGTTCACATCTAAAACACTATGTTGAACAAGGGTAAAATTTAAATTAGATAAATCATAAGTGTTTCTTGTATATATTTTGATTTTGATTTTCATATTTTTCTTGTACTTTTTTAAAATTTTCTTTTCATTTACTTGAGTTTTATTTTTGTGAGACAACTAGATCAATCAAGTTACATTATTATTTGTCATTGGTTTGCAAACTTTTGCTAAATTAACTTGAATTATGAAGAATGAAAACAAAAAAAGATAAATAAATTAGGCTTCTTTTGTCTACAATGTTAATGGTTGAGAACTTGCGAAACCGGCTAAACCTCCTTGCTCCAAATCAATTGATACGGTGCTTACCCATTTTCTTCTTTCCTATTCTCCCCTTTCATGAGTGTTTTTCTGTTGGCATACATTAAAATTTTCATCTAAATTTTTTTGAAACACCATTCCTAAGAATAAATTCCAATCAACAAATCAAAATAAAAAAGTACTGAGATTAGACTACCTCGATGAGTCATGATGTGTTGACTCATACTTTTTCCACCTATTTCAAAACCTCACAAAGGGTCATGAAACTTATAACTCAAAAGTACTAAAAAAGTACTGAGATTAGACTACCTCGTGGAGTTATCATGTGTTGACTCATACTTTTTCCACCTATTTCAAAACCTCACAAAGGGTCATGAAACTTATAACTCATTTAAATAATTTAATAACTATAATAGGTGGGGTCCCCCAGAAAAGATCATTGAAATGATATGGTCCTTGTATGGCATTCACTTTCTGAACATTATGACATGGCATTGTTATAAAATATCTTGGTTTCAATTTGGATTATCACATCGATCATAACATCAAATAAGTTAGTGTTGGGTTGTTATATTATTTGCAGTGAAAGTCTAGCTGAGGTGGATTGACTAACAATGGAAGTCGAAGAAATCGATAGCAAGGTGAAGGTCGAGGTGGTTCGACTGGGTAAAATCGAAGTCGAATATATCGACAACAAGTCGAAGGTCGAGGTGGTTCGACTAGGTAAATTCAAAGTCAAAGATATCAACAACAAGTTGAAAAGGTAAACTAACATTAGGTTGATAGGTGTGCGTGTGGAAACTAGCTGAAAACTGAATGAAGGTCGACTGGGAGTTGATTGGTAATCCAACTTGGTAGTCGACTTTAACAAAATCTCGAGATTCACAGGATTTGTAGCCAATGATATGTGTGGATCTGTAACCATTTTTGGGCACTTTTATCTAGGGTTTTTGTTAGAATTGGTAGCTCGAAGGTACTTTTGCATTGGAGGCACCCAACATGCGGATGTGACCGAGCACATTTTCTCCCTAGTAACCTTATAATGTCTTTTTATAAAGTAACTTTATAAAGTGCTTTTATAAAGTAACTTTATAAAGTGCTTTTATAAAGTTGGGTCTTTTAATTTTAAAGTGTAAAAGTGACTTTATGATGTTGAGGGTTACTTTAGTGACTTAAGTGACCTCAACGAAGCTCATGAGGGAGGGAGGGGTGCACTTTTTTAGGAGAGCTGGAGGGAAGTTGAAGAGGCATGACTTCTAAGAGTAGTTTCTTTTCTTGGAGGGAAAGATCTTCAACAGAG
The DNA here is from genome assembly GCA_000966675.3 of Picea glauca. Lineage (NCBI taxonomy): Eukaryota > Viridiplantae > Streptophyta > Pinopsida > Pinales > Pinaceae > Picea > Picea glauca. Next base: position 90,301 of record JZKD02S2236558.1, read on the forward strand.
GAAGTTGGCATGCATCCATAGGAGAGGGATTGGCATGCACTTCAAGGAAACTTTAGCATTAAATATATCCAGTACCATATAGCAAGGAGGGTCATACAATACGATTTTGAGGAGGTCGTACAATTTTTTTTGTTGGATTTGCAACTACACCCATGCATAGAAATCGATGTTGAGCTTATGCATGAATTTCTAGGTGTTAACTTTGATGTTAACAAATCTGTACACTGAGGTATTGTTCTATACCTCTTCTAGGCATGAAAAATGAGGTTTATTTATGTTGTTTGTGACTGTATAGTCCATACATTTTGTACTAGAAGTCAGTTTTGATTTCAGACTGTGTTACTCAGGAAATAAGTGAAGTTTTTTCTCAGATAGAGTGAAATTGCAGTTTATTAATGATGAATATTTACAGTTGTTTTACTCGGAATTTTCCCTAAAGTTGAATAAATAAACTTTCCCCTTAAATCTGTCTACTGTTCATGAATGATTATGCTACCAATTTAGTTTATGATCTATATCATTTAGTGTTTATGCTCATTCAATGAAATTTAGTGTTGATTTTAATGCTTTATTGTTGAATCTTAATAGGATATTGAAATCTGTCTATGATATAGTGAGTTTCTGAGCTATTTTCTACAGTTTTGCCTACGGTAAATCCCATAAATAAGGTGTGTTGTAATTTGTTGTAAAAGCTAATCAATAATCTTTTAGAGGTTGTTGGTCATGCAGATGTAAGTCGAATTGGCTACACGGTTGTTCTTGTGTAAAGAAAAAATGTATGATGTTGATTGTGTCTTAGGTGTAGACCAAGGTTAGGCATGTAACCTTTTATTTTGAATGAATAAAACAACAAGAGAGCAATACACTCAAGGAATGTTGTTTTTCCTATTTGGGTTTCTAGGGTAAAATATCCGTGTACTGTGTGTTTGCTTTGTCATTTACTTTCTTGTTTAAATATTGATTCCTCTCTTCTGCTAGGTTTAGTGTGGAATATTCCTCATTTCCTAACATTTAGTTATTGTATGGTGATCAATTTGGCCTTGATGCATATGAAGTTATTTTTTTTTTATTATATTTTCTACCTGGTTATATCTTCACCACATTCAATTGAATTGAAGGTTAATATTTGGGATCATTTTTTAAAAATATAGCATTACAATACTCATTTGAAGCATGATATTTGTGCATAAGTTATATGTTTTGACTTGACATATTACATCTTTCAGAGGCAATAAATTTTTTATGTATAAAAGTGACATTTGATAAGTTTGAAAAGTAAACAAGTATATGGTATACAAGGTATATAACTCATGGCATATATTGATAAATATTAGAAGCAAAAGGTTGGCATTTTAAAAAGGTTATATATGATTGATTTCGACCATGGTTATGGCTCAACGCACATATCATATATTGGTTAACATTGTATAGAGTATTGATTATACTTGGTATAATTTTATCTTTGGTTCTAAATGATACTAGTGACACATGGGTGGTGATTTCGGTTTACATGTGCCATGCATTAAACCTGAAGTGACTGGGGAATTTATGCCACAAAACCCACATCTTCTCTCCTTGAATTTTGTTAGGGTTACCACGGTCATTCATTTGTTTGTTTGGAAGTGTTGAAGGAAACCATTACTACTGCGTTCGGCTCAGCCATGTATTTTTGTTCATTGTGTAACTGTTTGTAAGCTCAAAATACATATATAAATCAATCCTGGGATGAGGTAAGTACTCACGTGGATATTTGAGCATTTGTAAAAATTGTTGATAAATGGTTAGTAATTGCTCTGTTTAGCTGGGTGAAAGTATGAAATTTATTTTCCTGGTCTTCCATCCATATACAAGTGTTATGGTGAAATGAAAAGATATGTTTAAAGAGTTTCTTGTTGTTGAACACAATTTTTGGTGTCATAAATTGCAGTGGATATTGTGGTTTTACATGCTTGTTACTGTCATTAGACCATATTATCACTTTCCATATCTATTTGTATATTCTGGAAGGGTTTTACTGCAAGATTTTTTATAAAATAATAGTGGGTCAAACCTATAAAAATGATTGTTCTTGTATATAGAAAGATGACTTGGATTTAGTTATGAACTTTCTTTAAAAGTTCATTTGTTTAAAATCCTATTTTTTCTTGTGAAAATAGTACATTTGAGATCGGCACTAGTCTTTTACACTTGGTGTTATCTCTTTGTTGAAAGAACTTCAACTTGATTCTATAAGCCCATGGTCATGTGCCATTATTCCTCCCAGCTTTCTTGAAAGGGTGACTCAAAACATATGGTTCATATTGATATTTTACTCTCATACTAAGCTGATACTCTATTTATTTCATAAAAAATCACAGTTCAAAAATTGTGAGTTACCACATCTTATGGATGGTATTTACCAGGGAAAATGATATTGGTTTGCAATACATGATAGTTTCAGTTTATTCACATAGAATTATGGTTATTGGGAATGACGTGGATGTTTTACTGAACCCCGGTCAATAATAGTAATTTTATGTTGTTGGTTGACATTTGCATTGGGTTTATTTGGGTAATGTGTGCAAATTTATTAAAGGCACGTAATGAGAGTAAATGTTTGAGTTAGATCATAAGTGGTTTTATATGAACTTTTGCACATTATCCCTCATTATTTATCACTTTTCATAAGTATATTCCTTCTATCATTTGTCCCAACCATTCATAATTTCATTTTCCATATATTTGTTGCCTTATCCTTCTTCATGTTTTAAAGACATATTAAATTTTTCATATACATAGTGGTATTCAAGAGGATTTAAGTTTCAGATTAAGGAAATTGCAAGTGAAGAAGGTTTTTTTTTTTTAAGAGACTGAAGATGTATTATGTATAAAGGGTGTTGTGCTTAAGCGAAACAACAATCAAAATTTGTACAAAAATGGGTTCAATGGTGATTGAGACCTATTTTACTATTTTAATATAAAAATGACTACGTGTCACCTTATACAATCGAGCGATTTTGCTACTATAAAATTTGACAAATTGAACAAGAAAAACTATACATCATGTTGACAGGTTTGAATGGCATGTTAAGAAAGTAAGGGATAATGTCTGATGGCAGGTTCCAATTAGACCTACTCTCATTTGGTGTAGTGTTTATGACCAGTATGTGGGCCTGGTTTCCACGAAGAATTAAAAAAAGGAAAAGGGGAAAGACAGTGAACTACCCCCCAAAGAGTTCCAATTAATTTTAAATATAATATAATATTAAATCAGACTAATCTAACCTAAATAATTCTAACCTATCTCGTGAGAGAAAAACTAATAGATGATCACATTTTAAAATGATATATTGCCAAGAGAAATAATTCATGGCAACCAATAATATGTGAAAACAATAATATTTTAGATATCATTTCAAGTAGTTGAAGAGGAGACCTGTAACATCATCCATGTACTCATTAGAAATCACAATAGCATAAGAATCCTAAATACTAAGCATAAAAATAGTCCATATGATTAGCACTTAGAAAACTTAAACAACAAATATAAGTGTAGAGTAGTCCCACAAGCATTTTCAAGCAGTTTTGACTCCAAAACGCCTTCTTCTCTTCATATCTTCATCAATAAGAGTATTATTAGTCTATACAACAAGAAAAAAGTCCTTCATTACATTCAAAAAGTTCTCTTTTATAAGACAAGAGAGACTCTTCAACTCTAGTGATTGTTCACTTTGTTTTCCCTTTGTTTTGTCATTTTACATTTCAAATTTCTTTGACATTTTCAAAAATGAACATGTGGGAGTTACAAAAAAAAAGATGAAGAGATTGCTCGGTGGTTATTCTCTCACTTAGGAAGTTCATAAATGATATTCATTTGAAAATATTATTATCTTTGCTTGTTGGTGTCGTCTTCTATCCCTCGTGATGTTTATGGGAGTTTCTGGTGTTTTTTTTCTGTTAATTAAGAACAACATGTCTCCTTCTCCTCGGTCTCATATTTCCATCAAGCTATTGCTGGTCTGATTTCAACTCTCGTAGCTTCAAATATGATTTTTGGAACATTGCACATCCCATTATTCAATTAAATTCAGGCATCTTCTACGTTTTGTGTTTTCTGAGAATTATCACCTTCAATCTGTCAATATTTACTATGTTATGTTGTTCTTATCTATTCTATCTTTTTGATGAGCTATCTTGGGCCCAATTTCATGGCATGTAGCTCTAGATATGGCCATCTAAAGTTTACACAGTCCATTTCCCCCCCAAATTTGTGGTTTGTTGTTCTCTGTGATTTATGAGGTTTTTCATTATTTTTTTGGTCTAAATCCTTCTGCAAATGCATTATTCATCTTGATAACTTGCCAATAAGGTATCATGAGCTCAATTATGACACATGCAACTCAAGATATGTCTGTTCGAAAAATGGTGCTCAACATCCTTTGATCATGTCTGTGGGTGAATCTGGGTCGTTGATCATTAACCTGAAAATAAAAATCACACATGCATAAGAGAATTCAATATTGAGTGGCTTAAATGGTGTTATCCCCTTTAGTTAATTTGAATAATAACCTAGGGAAGGTATAGGAACTATGGATTGTAATGTAGTTTTGGCTAATTTTCATCCTAAAAATTAGAAAAATAAAATAAAAACAAAAAAATCAATTAAAATTAACCAACGTGAAATTACAATAAAAATACAAATTAATAAAACTACCCCCAAATCTATGTGATTTTTTTTTTACTACAATTAAAAATAATAAAATATTCCCCCACCCACATGAAATTAGAATTTAATCAAAAGTAAAATTAAAAATAATAAAATATTCCCCATCACCCATGTAAAAAATAATAAAATAAACAAAAATAATAAATACCCCCCCACGTGGAATTATTATAATGCATCCCAATTTTTCAACCTGAACTCTTTGTCGTCGGAATGAAATTCCCGATATGATATTCCCCAAAGTCTTTGTCATCGGTATGGTTGGTGCACTCCCACTCCGATGGACTAATCACTCCAATGAAATCTTCCAATGGCATAGCTCCCCTATGGTAACTCTCAAGAACTTCTTTGACGAAAAATAATATATTAAGATAATCCCCCTCCTGATGGCATATTAAAACGTTAAAATAATACATTTTCCAATGGTGCATGTCTTCCCAAAAATATATTAAACCAATCCCCCTAAATATATTAAAATAATACACGTTGGAATGGATGGTCGTTAGAAGGGTTAGTCGAAAGGTGAGTTAATTCTTGGTAAAAGTGAATCTCGATGGTAACTTCTGATGACGATAACTCTCGATGGGGGGATGAAGAATATTAAAATAATAACATTTCCCAATGGGTGCACACTCTCCAAAAATATATATTAAAATAATCCTTCATTAAAATAATGTATGGTTGTCGGGAGGGATTGTCATCGGAAGGGTGGTAAGTCTTGGTTAATGCAACTTCCCAAAGGTAACTACAAAGGGAATATGAAAAATATTAAAATAATATCTTAATCATCCTCCCATGGGTTTAAGGAAAATAATTAAATAATATTCCATCCATGGGTGCAGGTATTCTAATAATATATTAAATTAACCCTCCAAAATATATTAAAAATTGCATGGTCATTGGGTTATTTGGTTGTGACATTGCATGGAGGGTTGAATCCAATGGGAGATTCTAGCAACACAACAATCTTACACTACAACTCACACTCCCGACAGTAACTTTCGACTATGGTAACTCTTGATGGGATCTTCTGATGACATAGAAAGCTTAAGTCTGGATGGACAAGGTATTTAGAGATAATATTAAAATAATATTAAATGTGGTCAGAGACTGAGATTTTGAAAAGGGGACATGACTTGTCTTGAGGTAAATTCGAGGGTAAGTTTTGACGACATAGGATTTCATGGGTATAATATTTGTTGATCACACTGCCCACACTAAGAGGGGGGGGGTGAATTAGTGTGTGGACTTTTCTAACTTTTCTTCTTACAAGTTACCAGTTAAAAACATAATTGAACATATTAATAACAATCGAATCATAATCACAATGGACACAAGAGATACCAGATGTTTGTATATAATTTATATGGATATATGTGAATATGGTAATATGAATTTTCCCAGCAACAACTATTTCGTATCAGTACCAACTGAAGTAAGGACCACCAACTCCTCAAAGAGCACCAACTCTCAAGAAAGACCCAACTTTCTGATAGAATGCAGTCTATCCAACTAGAGTTCATTCAAATCTAGTAGCAATGATCCATTATAGAATCAACTCTATCTCATGATCAGAGGTATATGATAAAATCTCATCACCGCACTTCATCCTCTGTCTGAAATTCGCGCCTTCTTCACTTTATCTTTCCTCTAATAAATGTGCCTTGTTCACTTCTTCTTCCCTCTGATATTCACACGGACCTCAGATCCGTATCTCCTTCATTTTCCTCCACAAACTCCTCTTTCTCAACGAGACTATATTTTCCACAAGCCCAATCTCCTTCAAAAAGCACACTCTTCAGTTAACCAATCATTATTGTATTTATAAATTCTTATGCTCAAAACTTGTTTACGTTATTGGGCTGACTTGTGCAACAATTTATAACTAACTTGTTCATTTAAAACAACTTTTGGGACCACCAGAGATCATCATTCTGGGTCTTCAACCTTACACCTAGCATCCCCTTTACTTTCATAAATCGATCACAGGTATGGATCAATTTCCTTCGTCTTTGTGATAACAGAAATTGACGCTTCCTTCAAACCATGTTCATATTATCATAGGCGTAGAACCATAGGCTTATTAATTTAAGCAACGCATTACAGTATCCCCTTTAAATCTCTTTACCATATGACCAATGGCATTATTCAGACGTTAGGCGATACGAGCATTTGAGCACTTATCAATTCAATGGTCACGATTCAATCTGCCGATGAGATGGATGATTGTCGAGACTTTGGGACTTCACCCTTTGGGTCTTCATGACTTCCAACCTTTCAAATCTCCTGAATATGATATCATCAAATAGATTAGACGATTCACATTTTTATCATGGAACCAGATCAATGGTCATATACAATCCTTATGCCTATCATTTCATTGCTTAATCCGATGGCCAGGACTTAAATAAGCATTGAGATGGATGGCCACCAATTACTTTGGGACTTCGACTATTTTTCTTATGCTATCCTTCCACTGTATTTTGATCAATGGTTGAGTGTACCCCTGACATCAGATCGATGATCGAGATCTCCTTTGGGTCTTTGGACCTCAGAGATTTTAAATCTCAACCCCTTGTTTCCTCCGGAGTGATCACCTACTGAGTAAGTCATAAGTGGTGGAGACCACTTGCTGTTGGTTAATACTTCCACTTACACTATCCTTCCACTGTAGTAGATCGACGGTCGAGAATGCTCTAAAGTGATCTTCATCGGGCGTCTCGTGTCTACTTTGGGACTTAGGCATTCAAGACTTCGGGACTTTGGGCAAGTGCTGGTGGTAAAACTCTCAAAGAAAAACTCCCAGAGTGACGTAACTTACTCACGTCACTTGATGACATGTCACGAGCCGAGTAGCTACCATGTGTCACTCAGATTCGTAATTTGCACGTACCTAAAATGTCGATTCAACTTGACACTTGTCATTATCTAATTGCACCATGTTTCCTTGCTGACTTAGTCTTGTTGACGTGGATCTCCTCATGTGGCACATGTTATTCTCCTGGATCTAACGGTTGTCCTAACTCCCAATGTATTTTAGATCGACGACTAAGAGTGACTTGGGACCTTCGTCCTTCGGTACTTTTGACATTTCTTGGTGGTGAAACTCTTGAAGAAATTCTCCCGTAGTGATGTAACTTGCTTACGCCACTTATTGACATGGCACAAGCCAATTTCCTCTTGACGTTTGTCATCATATGATTATTCCATGTGTATTTGCTGATGTGGTCTATTGACATGGTTTACCACATGTCTTTTCTAATGTGGTCTACTGACGTATATCTTCTGACGTGGTCTTCCATGTGTCTTTGCTGATGTGGTCTGCTGACTTGGTCTTCCACATGTCCATGTTGACATGGTCTGCCACATGTCCTTTTTGATGTGGTATGCCACATGTCCTCATGGACATGGTCTGTTGCGTGTCCTTTTGACGTGGTCTGCTACGTGTCCTTATTCATTTTGTATTTTCGGGCTTCGGGTATTTCAAATCTCAAACTTTCTAGAGCGAAACCTCCTCACATATTTATACCTGAACTAAATTTTGTTTGTTGATCGTGATCCTAGATCGATGGCTTGATCTGTCTGCGATGCAACTATTATAGCTTATCCTGTCTTTCCACTTAGAATGATCCAACGACTGATGAAATTTCACATAAATGAGATTTCAGATCTTATCTCGCTTATCTTATCCTTCCACTCAAAAATGATCCAACGACTGACAGGAATTTGGGTTTGATCCGATAGCTGGCGGGTATTCGGATAATCAAACTCTCAACGCTTTTACCTCGCTTAACCTATCCTTCCACTTTAAAGTGATCCGACGGATGACAGGAATTCAGGTTTGATCCAATGGCTGAAGGGTATTCGGATAATCAAATTCTCAACCCTTTCAACTTAACATGTCCTTCCACTAAAATGTGATCCAACGGTCATGAAGACACTCGAAGCAGATCCACGATCACGTATGATTGCGGAACCACAAATTGCAAGTGATTTAACTCGTCACCCAAACTCTGCAATTGGAAGTTGTGTGTTGTTGGTGAGTCAACCATAATTGTCTATCTTCAAAGCTATAAGATCGGACGGTCCTGACTAATTGCGGGATTAGAACTAGCACGATATTTAATTCTCCTTTCGATCTCCGCAATTCATCCTTGTCGTTGATCCGTCGATTGCGCATCTGATGGTCATGACTTAATATGACTTAAACTGATCACTTGTTGGATCAACCACAGTTGTTGATATCCGATTCTATGAGATTTGATGATCCAGGCCAATTGCGGGATTGGAATTGGCGAGTCATTTAATTCTTCTTTCGCTCTCCATAATTCATCCCTGCCGTTGATATGGATTGTAGATCCTATGGTCATGATCCTCCAATGATGCTGAAGCCCACAGTCACTCATATGACCGACGTATGTAATATGAAATGATCGACATGGTCGATTTCTTGATCGGATGACTGCTGAGGCTTATGACCTTTTCCTATTGTTAAGCCCTAATATTGGCTCATTACCCCTCAATTGGGGCATATTAGATTAGTAATGTTGTTTATTACCCCTTAATTAGGGCATATTAGATTAGTAATGTTATTTTATTTATGTCGGCTTTAGTCCATTAGTTGTAACTATACCTCCTAGTCTCCTATATATACCAAGGAGACATTTTCATTTTGAATCATCTTGTACTTGAACATTTAAGTAGGGTAAAAGGAGGTTTCCCCCTCAAAGAGGCTTATTATCTGAAATTATCTCATTTTCAAGGCGTTGAGTACTTTTCCTGATGTTTTTCTATGCTATATTGATGTTTGGTTCTTAACATATGGTATCAGAGCTCAAGGTCTTGGGGTTTCGCTGCTACATCTGAGACATTGTGGAATTTTCGCTATAACTTTTTTTCTACAACGTTTCAGAAGGAACAACTTGGAGGATATTTAGAAGACGAATCAAGGTACGTTGGGTTCAAAAATCAGCTCCCGAGGCCTTATACTTTCGGATATACAACCTGTACACGATAGGGTTCTGGAATCATCCTAAAATGAGTCATTGCGAAATTTTCGCTATAAAACATTTTCTGTAACGTTTCAGACCCTGAACTCAGAAGTCCATTTATAGAAATTAGTAATGTATATGTGGTAAAATGTTCATCTTCTGGGTCATCTTAAATTTGTAGATACACCCTGTGTAAGATAGGGTATCTGACTAGTCCTATTGACTAGTCTCAAGAAGGTGTTCCAGGTAAAACA
>JZKD02S2236558.1:155182-172159 GCA_000966675.3 Picea glauca
ACTTTTTCGGGCTCAACAAGGTTATATGAAAAAGGAACCCCCCTGGAGTCCTCTTTAAGCTCTTTTCAGACTCTCTAAACATGAAAAGATCGTCGAGCGACCTTGCTATTTTCACTCTTGATAAAATATTTGAAGTAAGCGTCTGGTGAGGGATAATTTATCTCTTTTTCGGTCTCATCCAGACTATTTTATGAAAAAGGAACTGAGGAAGTTCTCTTTTAAGTGTTTTTCCAAACTCTATAATCTTGAAAAACCTTCGAGTTTTCTACCTCTGGACTCGTTAAACAAACATTGACAGACCGGTGATGGGACCGAACCAATCCTTCTTAGGGTTCGTTAAACATACTCCGAGGGACTCATCTGAAGGATGAGCTTACATCAACAAGCATATGATATCCTCCTCAAGCTTGCGTAAAAATAAAGAGGTACTCGCCAGAAATGGTGGGGGAAAATTTGGGAAAGGGATATGTTTTCATCATCGTATTGATTGGCAGTCAACGTCGCTCTTGAACATGACACCCCCTATTCATCATTTGAAGCCGGTTTGGGAAATCCATTTGTCTTTCATTTTATTGATTACAAGCTCATTCCCTGTGTCATCTTAGAGTCAATACTTCCAAATCATTGGTCGTGTCGTTCATATGTTCAAGAGAAGTCCATCTGAAACCTATATTGAGTTGGCCATATTCAGTTATCCATTCTCTCTGTGTCGACCTTCCCTGTGTCCAGTCCAATTCACGCCATACTCTGTTTCATTTTCAAAATCTGTTACGCATGTCGTGTCGTTGATGGGTGATACGTAAAGGCCCTCCTGTGACAAGTTTTGTTCCATCGACTTCAGCTCATTATCCGGAATCAAGACTTAAAAATTATTTGGTACCTTGGAGCTTGCATGCCTCAATGACAGGTTTCTTCGCTTTCGATAGTGGGTTCACATCATTGACCCCTGATCGAAAGATTCCATTAGATGTTCGACGTCAAATCATTTATTCACACTCGATGGATTGTACTAGAGTACCTTGGGAGTCATTGACTTCAATGGTGATTTCCCTCGCACTTGTTAACGGTTGCATCAATGACCGGTAATCAAGTGGTTTCTACCATGTTTGACTTCAACACATGTAATTGCATGGTTAGATTCGTACTTTGGGCGATGAGATTGAATACCCTGGATATCATCTTTGTGATCCAGGTTGCGATGGAGTATGTATAATTTGCGACACATAGATCCATTGTGTATGTCTCGTGGCTATGTCGTCTTGATTTGAAATTTCTCGCATAGATCCACAGTGTATTCCAGTGGCTATGATATATTTTGACGGCATGGATCCACAATGTATGCTTGGTGGCCATGACCCAGGTCTACAATGTCATTAGTCTGTGATCTGATTATGGGAATGCCTACCTCAGAATTGATATATATGATATTCTACAGATGCTTGGTTGTTCGCAGGTTTCCAATTAGGTGTGCTCCTGGTTCTCGACACACACATGCAGCTTACAAAGTCTATCGGTTGTCACTGGTTCCCACCTCATACTTTGGGGGGCATTCTGTTACCCATGATTTTGGTCATCATGATGATGTATTGATGATGGTATACTCAGGCTATTCATAAGAACTTTCTCTTGAGAAAAAGTTATTTTCATCTCTTCCAGAAAACTCATTTTTGAAGACTGTTCGCAGGCTACTAGTATATTTGCCTGTGAGAATGCATGATTATCGCAGGCTGCCTTAAGCCAGGGTGCGAGAAGTTCACACTGTGTTGAACTTCTAGGGTGCGAACTCTTTCTAAAGCAAGGAAAAAGATGAATTCTCAATGCTTCTAGAAGGGAATCTTCTAGAAGGATGAGATGGCATTCGAATGGTTATCCTAGTACTGGATTCCYTGATATTTTGGGATCAYTCTTATCCAAGTAACTAATTCATTCTCTCCTATATATTGAGGGAATTCTCATGGAAAAGGTTAAGCAAGGTTAAGCAAGATTCATTGGAGAATTAGTGAAAGAATTGTGTGAAGGACTGAAGCTACAACAACTTGGAGACTCCAACAAGTTAATCCAAAGGGGTTGATCTTCTTCATGCAAGTGAGCAAGTGTGTGTGTTGGAGCCAAGGGCCATTGAAAGGAAGTTTGCGACATCAAGGCTCAGGTTGTAATCTTTACTTTCCATTAATATGATACAATAATATGTCCCTTTCCCATAAATCCATTTCCACTTTATTGTATAATTTCTTGATCATATACATAGATTGATTGTTGAATAGATTGTGCTTTCTTCACTTTGGCTAGTTTGTGTTGTCTTGGTCTTGACTGCACAAGAGAACTGGAGCGAAGCGGGAGCAACAAAGACCATAGGAAGCGATAATAAGGTATGTCATTTGTTCTTGCCCCCTAGTTAGTTCAATGGTTAAAATATAGGGAAAGAGTCATATTCTGTCTTGCTTTGCTCTAGATCCAGGTGGATCTAGGGAGATCGGTTAGTGTCCGCACCTACGAATTTATCCAATAACAAGTCTTCTATAGTTGATGATGTAGTCTTGGTTTCATTCGTTATGACAACATGGTTGTTTGATGTATTATTGATAAATGTTGTTGATGGTCACTCGCAATACAGGGCAGTGCTATGGATATAAGGATTATGTTGTTTTACAGGTGTTATGTTATGCATTAACATCAATTAAAAATCTTGTATATCTTTAAAAATATTATATATGTTTTATGATAAAGGATGAGATGGGAGCTCAACACAAAAAGTGGAAAAAACTATGGATAAGTCCTAATTTTATGGCAAAATGATTATATATAAACCTTAAAATATATACGATAGTGACAAATGGAAAGTGGTGGACCTAGCTTCTATATTATGCGCTTTGGATTAAATGATTTTATGTAAGGCATATGTGGTCGTTTTAATATATGGTAATTGTTAAATTTTGATACGATACAGGTGGCGCACTATACAATGGATATGGCATTGCATTTATAGAATGGATATGGCATTGAATTTATGGTTGATGTTATGGTAATGGGTTGGCTAGTACGTTGAATTGAATAGGGTCGGGTGATGAAGCGACGTGCATTTACTGCATGTCACTCCAAACCACCCTTGATCCCATCACCCTAGCCATAGTTGCATTTGGCTCTGTTGGTTGTGGGAGCTCTGCGATTTCCGGTTTTGAAAGGGAAAACACAAGCCATCTCTTCTTTGAAGCGATTTTTCCAGGTATGGCTCCTTTTCTTTCCATCCATGATGGTCCCTTTGTATTATGAATCAATTTGTTGGCTCGGGATTGCATGGGTTCTATGTTTTCCTTGAGTTTTCAACTGAGTGTCAATGTTGTGGTTATGGTTCTCTCTGTGATTACTATGGAATGTTGGTGTTTTAAAATGAATGGGTGTTATTGCTTTGAAAATCATGTGCATTGGTTATCGGTTTAAAAGAAAATTTCGGTCAACTTGGGTTTGTATTCTTGTTCTCTGGGGAAAATGATGACAATGGTGCAACAAGCTCTAAGTTTTTATTCACACGGGGTTTTACCACCAGTCTGGGTATTAGTTGCTATCACCCCTTTTTCATCTCGGTCGTTGTTGTGATTCGTTCTCCAGGTTGCAATGCAACTGTCGATAGTGACATTGTTCTTGCTATGTTTGGCCAAGCCCCAAGCTATTTTTTGTTATGGATTTTTCTTCATTGTCACTATTGCCAAAATCATTTCACAGTCCAATCTTTGTATTGCTCAGAATATTAAATGGAAGCCTGTATATGTGTCGAGTGGCCATGGGTTGTGCTCTGGCATTATTTTCACAAGTGTTTTAAGTGTTTGTTCTTCTCAAATATGTTGTAGTGGCTAACTGATATGTTGGTAAGCCTCACTATAAAATTCGTTTCGAGGGTTATAGACCCCTTTGGTGTTTGGAAGAGACACGATCTCTCTGCAATAAAGTTTTAAAACACATTTTTGTGTGCTTGGTTGGTTGAGTTCGAATTGTTTTGTTTATACTCGGGCACTTTTAAGATCTGTCAAGGTTTTGGGGTTATAATTTTAAAGATTGTGGTGATTTCAAAAGAGCATGACTCTCTGTTCTTCCATGAATATACTTAATCACCTGTGGGTTCTTCTCGGCGGTAGCTTCTCTTAGGGGGTAAAATATTATGAGCTCTCTGTGTTTTCGAAAATTAAGAAAACTCTCAAGAACTTGAATTGGTTCTATTGAGCCCGAATTGTTTCCATTTCTCCTTGGGCACCTTTTGGTTATGCCAAGATTTTGGTTTACAAGTTAAATGACTATGGTAATTAAAAAAAAAGAAAAAAAGAGCATGGGCTCTCTAACTTCAAAGACCATCTCTTAATAGATTCTTTGTATTTCCTCTCTGTGATAAAAAAAATTTGGAAAGGAAAAGGGTATGGGTTATAACCAACAGCCTGAGAACTTTCCTTTTGGTCGATTTATGGTTTTCCACTCATTGTTGTGTTAAATCCTAGCACGATCATGATTCCATTTAAGTTTCAAAGGCACATGTGTGTCTGATTGGTTGATCAAACATGATCTTGGTCCTGTCAAGATTAAAGGAGACACCTGGGTGTATGATTTGGTTATGTTCTCCTCGCAGATTATATGGATCTGTCTTTTATTGAGCATTTCTTTTAAACGAAATTCAGTACATGTTAATGCACACAAATATCAAGCTCAGAGATACATTTTTTTGGTTAAATTCTATTGTCGAATCAAGATTAGTGTCAATTATATTGTTGAAGATCTGTGTGATTAAATCAGGCCTGATTATTTTTTTGATGACAGTGAATTATGTCAGTCAGTATTGGAAGTCGATTGTTGGTGGCTAATACTAGGTCTATTGTTATTTGATTTCAAGAATTAAACATTTGATATGGATAATTGGAATCATTGTGCATATTATGTTTGTTTTAAAGGGAAAAGGTCAACATTAGAACAAACAATATTGTGGCTCAAATGGTTGTGATGTTATTGTGGAATTGGAAATGATATTTGCATAGTTATTGTAAAAGATGCACAGATTGATATAATTGAAGAATTCTGGGAAATTAATTTTTTTTTTTTTAAGACAACAAGTATTATGTATGCAATTAAGGAAAAATTAAATGATTTTGGTCTTAAAAGTGGATGCTTTTGGATTGTGATTGGAACAAAGTTATGGTTGTTGTTTGATTTAATTTCTTTTTATGAACAATATATGTACTATTCCCTCCCATATTCTCATTTTTTCGCTCATTATAACCCCCTCATGATCCCAATTTAATTTTACATGCCCTGTTCAATAAAATAAAATTAAGACTTTGTATGACAGTGGTAAAAGATGACACAAGAATAGGTGGTAGCTGATATATTTTGGTATTGATTGCACAATTAATTATTTAATGAATTGTTGAGAAGTAC
Source organism: Picea glauca (assembly GCA_000966675.3). Taxonomy (NCBI): domain Eukaryota; kingdom Viridiplantae; phylum Streptophyta; class Pinopsida; order Pinales; family Pinaceae; genus Picea; species Picea glauca. The sequence goes on from JZKD02S2236558.1 coordinate 160,598, forward strand.
TCGTGTTCTTATTTCCTGTCATGATATCACTTTTTTTCTCATTACAATTCCCCCCATATATCCCATGAACCCTATTTCACTCCCTGCTCATTTGGCAATTATTAAATAATTTGTATGGATTGAACTGCATGGGTCTTATGCTAATTTCTGAGCCAAAATTTGTTTCATATAAAGAGAATGTTATGTATGGTCTGGTAAGGGCTAGTTGCTAATAAAATGTTGCATACAGGATAAGTTTCTTCAGCAGAGGAGGTCATGGTAGAAACAATAGGGGAAGAGGTAACTAAAACAGAGGGCCTAGAAGGCCCAGATTCTAAATTAATTTTGATGTCGATCCTCAAGAGTTGAACCAGCTTTTTCAAGTTGGGTTCTTCAATTGGATTGGGAAAGGGATAATCCAGCCTAAACCAAAGAGGCCTCCCTTCCAGCCCCAAAATGTTCCTAGTATCCCTGTGCCTCCCCATGTATCTATGCAACCAAAATTTCCCGAGAATGATGGATGGCAGGAGATTGTTCATCCGACAATATCCCACCATCGTGGTTGGCCCAACTTGTCATTGCCTCCTCCTTATCCACCTATAAACCCAAATTCTCAAATTTCCCCTGCACACTCACCTATATAGTCCTCTCATGCTAGCAAACGACTCAAAACTGAGGCTCCCCATGTGCAAGACAAAGGTAAAATTGTTGCTTCCCCCTCATCTCCTTCAAGTGACTTAGCAAAGCCAGTGTCCTCTCGTATTCACTTGAGGGATGATTGCTCCCACGTTATTAGTGAGATTAATCCTGAAGGTTCCACCCAACCTTAGGCTAATTCTGGGAAGTCCAAAGGGGACAACAATGACAGAAGAAAGATTGCCTCTCAAAGTGGCAAATATGGATTTTAATTTATGTGTTTATGATTGATTTGTTGAAGACAATGGACTACAGAAAGTTTTGGACAACACACTATTTTTTGGATAATGTGGATATTTACATGTTTTGGATATAATTTGAAATATTACTAATATTTAAATTTCAAATTGTGGAAATAATTATGGGAGTCACAAGGAGGCATGTGTTTTATTGGTTGTCTAATTGTGTTTATTTTTGTAAAGAAATAAAAGGGAGTCAAAAGGGGTCCCACCTACTTAGTTATTATTTAATAAAAGACCCTTAATTATTATTATTATTATTAATTCCCCTAAACCGAAATTAGTTAATTTTAGTTAACTTAACTAAATGAGGTAGTTGAACTACTTCAACTAATTTGGAATACACAAAATCCAAATGAGAAGGAAGAACAAGGGGAGAATAGAAGGAGAAAACAATATTAAGGTTTTCTCTTGTGTTTTTCATGAGACAGTTCAGTTTTCATTCATTCTTCAATTCATTAAAAGCCTAATTCTCTTTTTGACAGTAGGGTCCTATTGTAAACAACAAGGTTCAAAGCTGAACCATATCATTTAGATGCTTGTTTCAGAGGTGTTGATCTATCTTTGATAGTCTTTGTATACTTGTTTGTTTATTAATTGAGTTTCATGACTGATAAAGGATATTGTGCAGAGTCAAGTTGGCATGTGTCTGTGGAAAGATGATCCAGATTTTAAAGTTTAGTTTTTACTTCTTGTCAGAGTCCTTTTGTATGGTTTCCATCGCGGATATATAAGTTCGACCTTGGTCCATGCCCTCACAAGAATTTTTGAAAAGAGAAAGATACTTTTGATTTCTTGGAATGAAATAAAGTGATTGCTATTCTGTCTCATTTGTGTTAATCTGTGACTTGGTTGTTTCTGATTTTGATCTCCACATGTACTTTCTAAAATCTGTATATGTTCAAAAAATTATATAAAAATTTCATATTTGCAACAATATTTTCATTAAAAAAATCAACCTAAGCCCTTGTAAGTAATACTTGTGGATTGGGAAATACATTTTGAGGCTATAAAACATAGGTAATATTCCCGACTATCTTGCCTTAGCCAAGCAAGATTCGAAAATGCTTGAGTAAGATAATTCATATCTTTTCCTCAACAACCGATATTCTTGTTAGTCTGCCAATAGGTACTATCTTGTATTGATTTGCTAGTCTCAACTGGATGGGTGACCATGCTAACTTCAGTTTCCCCATCATCTCCCATGTTTGTGTAGGTAACATGTTGTCGATGTCGTATTCTTCAATCTGTGCACTGAACCTAAATTCTTCGTTGGTTCTTTTCTTGTGCAATAGTTGGTTCACTACTTTCTTTTTAATAGGTATTATCTTCCCTTGAGCGCATTGATCGATCATCAAGCATAATTTATGCAATGCCTTTTCATCTTCGACCAACTCTAGGCAACTTTGCAAAAAAATTCCTAAGGTGCTTATCTTATCCAATGATCCTTTGGTCATAACCTCATCCTTAGTGGGAGGCATCTCTCCCTATTTTGGTTCATCCGCACATAACGACCCCAAGTTTGGGTCCTTCGTCCCTTATCTCGGTGAATATCTTATGAATGTTTGGGTTCCGATTTTGATTCCCTCAGGTTTGCCATTTTTCCAACAGTTGTGGACAGTGCTCTGTTGCATTTTCTAATGGCCGACATTAAGTACATGTTGTGTAGGGATTTTGGCAATCCCACGCTAAGTGTCCTGGTTGGTTACAATTATAAGATACTATGGGGCCTTTTCCTCCTCTCCCGAAGTTTGTTAGACCTCACCCCCTATCGAATCCTCCTCGGTTTCTTTGATTAAATCCTCTTAGAGTATTATACTTCCCTCCTCCTTCTGTTGCAACATTCTCCTCCTAAATTTTATACATGTATGTTATGCGCTCCCTCATTATAAAAAATGCATGAAAATATTTGTCTTCATGACCCAATGATTTGAAAAAGCTATAGAATAAGCTTCTTGGGGTATGCTGGTATTTTTGTAATAGTTGGAACTCATGGGGGTTATGTACCCACGTCTTGCATATCTCACAACATCCTCCTCCTGGTAGCAGGTTTGGTGCTCCAACTACTAAGTATTGTTCAAATGTTGGACACTCATATTTGTGGTGACCTTCAGTCCAACATTTGGTGCACCATATATGTTCCCGGTTCTCTTTCCCCATTATAATTTCTACCAACTTAATTGTTAATGCATCCAACTGGTTCTGTATCTACACCATTCCATTGTTGTCTCCGACTGGAGAGGCTTCCAATTTCATAGCAATTTCCAATCCTTTGGACTACATTGTAACCTTTTTTTGTATTTGTGGATTGTGGATGTGAGGTAACAAGTATGCAATGAACCACTCTCTATGTTATTGATCGGGTATTTGAAATGTTAATCTCCCTGTCACATCTTTGAACCTATGATCAAACTCCCATACATACTCATTTTGTACTTGTTTGATCTTCTTGATCTCAGTAATGTACTGTGACTTAGACTTTGGATTCTTAAATTATTTTAACAATGCTTGTGTAATCTCTAATAAGGTTCTTGTCTGGCCTAGTATTGTAGTACTTTGGAGCTTCATGTACCAAATTAGTGCATTCCCTCAAAACATTGTCGCCAACTACGCGATATTTGTGCCATCATCATGGACATTCTTTGCAGTCCATATGGTCTTACATATGAACATGTGTTGTTCTGGATCCTCATATCCAATTCCTTTGAACTCCGGTAATCTGAGTGTATTATCTACTCCTACCCCATTGTTGTGTGTAGGACCCTTTTCTGATGATGTTGGTTAAGTCTGAATACTTGTATTGCTACCACTGCTCTAGCCAATACCACTTCTCTAGCTACTTCTAATCTGACTTCCTTTACTGACTACAAGCACTCTGGAAATATCTTCAAACATTGTTTCAAATTCAGGTGACGCCCAAGAGATTGTTGTTTCGAACTAGGACTCGGATCGAGAAGGACTTATTGGTTCTTCTATGACCAGAATGAACTGAATATCTTCCTCTTGTCCCTCTATCTATTGTACTTATATTATATGGATATATGCATGATGTTCCAAGTACTCACTGTGTTTCTCTCTCTCCCCAGCCACAATTCTCAAATTCTTGTACCTTCTCTCACTACACAAAACTCTGAACTTGTCTTCTCCTTCTGATATCCCTTTTTCTTTCTCTTGCATTTCTAGTCTCCCTTTCCTCTATCCATTTTCCTACCCTCAGATCAGCTCCTAGTAAAAAAAAACCTTGTCCCTCCATCTGTGTAAAGTTCTTTAAATATATGACTCCATTGTCATCACTTATTTATTGCATAACAACATTTTTATCGAGGTAGCTAACGAACTTATGAATTTGCCTCACGGACCTTTAAAGAAGTCTCTTTCCACAACACTGTAAGCCTCAATATAGTCTTTAGAAGATTCTATTATTTAGCCTCCCAAGACATTGTCCATCCAAAAGTCCACAATGCGGGACGTCCTATTGTCTACTGCATCCACTCGTCTCACTAATTTAGGAGTCCAATTCTATGGCATAGCTAGTCTATGTCTACTAGTATTTTCCACAAATATTTCCAGCAATTCTGCTAAAATATTAGGAAATTCACTGAAAAATACCTCATGCAACTCGGTAAACACATACCTTTGCAACCATTTTTCATTCTTTAAGCGAGGTTTCTTATTCTCATTTTGTGCAAATTCTTGTTCTTTTTTCTCCAGCCATTCAGTTATTTCTTTTCTTGTTAGTCTCCAAAACATTCCCTCGCTTTCATATTCTACATCCTGGAAACGAAACCATTTGTTGGTGCATGCACACGGATAGGTTCAAGACCCTGGGTTCAAGGTAAGTTGTCCAAAAAAACCCTATAGATACTAGCCCTTTCGGCATCACTTGAGAGCAAGCGAAGTTTCACCCGAGGTATCTTTATGGGGACTGCAGGAACCAAGATTCTGCAGCAGTGAGGGAAGGAAGGGAGGCGCGCTCTATCATACTTACAGGAATTTTTCACACACTAGATCCTAGTTGATATATCCTCATTACTTAATAGTTTGTGCATATCATTCTATACTCTCACTATTTAATTGTTAAACATACATTTAATGTTACTGCGCATGAATATTTTATCATTCTCAGTAAAGATAAGAATTCAACCATAGTAAAAGCAGGAATTAACATCATGCAGATATGAATTAACCTATTACAAACATGAATAACCATTCCACATCATAACTTGACACAAGGTTACCATGGTTCACCCCCTCTTGGGCTACGTCCACAAAAGATTTGCTTCTTTATTATATTTAATGCATTCATCTTGCGTTCTATGCTACAATAGGTGTTCAATATACAACACTTGACTTACATTCATGGATGCTTTACACAAAACATCCTACAATCACAAAAGTTCCTCAAAAATCTTCTGGTTCTTCGACTTTGCCTCTGATCTTTGTTGTCGCTTCCAATCTTTCTCTTCTCCTAGACTCTCCTTCAATTCTTTATTTTCTTTTATTTTAACTCAAGTTTCCTTTCTAGCTCCAAATGAGTTGGCTCTCACTCATGCTCGACTAGTGAAAAATCATTCTGAGCTAGATACAACTCATGCTTGACTAGTTTTCCTAGATTTTACGGGACTTTGTTCCTTCCTATCCCCCATATTCTTCTCTTTCTTCTCTCTTATTTATTGATCTTTTTTATCTTCTTGATCCTCTTGATCCTATGCCTTTTCTTTGTGCATCGTTTCTTCTCTATTTTCTCTATCCACCCTTCCATCCCAACACCATTGTAAAACCTATAAATAAGGCATGTTGTAATGTTGTAAAAGCTAATCTATATATAAATTGTTTAGAGGTTGTTGGTCATGTAGATGTTAGCCAAATTGACTATAGGGTTGTCCTTGTGTAAAGAAAGAGGGTATGATGTCGATTGTGTCTTAGGTGTGGACCAAGGTTAGGCATGTAACCTTTTTATTCTGAATGAATAAGACAACAAAAGAGAAAATTGCTCAAGGGATGTTGGTTTTCCCATTTGGGTTTCTAGGGTAAAATCTTTGTGTATTGTGTGTTTTCTTTGTCATTTATTCTATAGCTTAAATATTTCTTACTCTCTTCTATTAGGTTTAGCGTGGAAGTGCATAATTTCCTAGCAAATACATCCCAAATTATTCGTCATTGGAATGAAATTCCCCATATGATATTCCCCAAAGTCTTCGTCGTCGGTATGGTTGGTGCACTCCCACTTCGATGGACTAAGCACTCCTATAAAATTTTAAATGTGGTTAGAGTATGAGATTTCAAAAAGGGGAGATGAATTGTATTGAGGTAACTCTGATGGTAATTTCTGATGATGTAGGCTTACTTGGGTATAATATTAATACAATATATTAATTCCCCCTCCCTTAGGCTCGTCGGGGTCTCGTGGTCGAAGGTGATATGGAAGAGTTGACTCCAATCTCTAATGGGTAATTTCTCCAATGATGCACGTAAATATTATGGGTATTTTCTCCAATGGCACATGTTAAATCCTTATATAGAACATGGTTGGGAAGGTGAAGTGATATTTAACTTGGCTTAGGAAAATATTAGAATAATATGGTGTGGTTGTTCTAAAGTAAATCCTTTCTGATGGATTTCTCTATGATTTATTAACAAAATATTCATGTAGCTCTTAAAGGTATTCAAGAGGAGGGGAGGAGGGATTCCATGAATATAGGAAGGATTCTCGAAAAATAGGGAGGTGTATCTTAAATGATAATTTCCCATGGGAATTACCATGGAACCATTTCTTGATTTCCTTGAATCTCTTCCATATTTTCTATATATAGTTTTGTATTGAGTTGATTGATGGAACCAAAATTGGACTGTTGAGACATTGTGAGGGCTCTGAACTATTGGCATTCTTGATCCAATGCATCCAAACATCGTGAAAGAGTCATCACTACCTACTCTAATTCATTTTTTCATTGTCTCTATTGATATTTCTCTTACTCTAAAATATCAATTCGTTGTAGCAGAATCACATGATCTTGATTGGTCACTTTGTTATTAATTTGAACGTAGTTCAATCAGCTTCCCTCGACCATGTCTTCATTCCTATGGATGATGAACTTTATGTCGCGCCACGAAGGTTCCATGATAATCCCATAGATGAAGGAATGAGTCCAACTATGAATCATGAATCTTATACAGCCCCTAAACCATATTGTAGACCACTTCCTATAGGGGTGAAGAAAATCCATAATTCCTCTATGCAATGAAGATTCTGAAGGAGTTAATGCAAAAATAATCTGAACCTATTTTTACTAACCCCAAAAACTGCCCAATATAATTACAATAGAGGAAAGGGGTGTTCTTTCATGTCTTTTGGTTGGTGAGCTCAATGCCAAAGTAAGTTTAGAAGCCAAATACAAGAGCGAGGAAGTGCCAATCTTTGAGAGGAGAAATGTAGAAAGGAGCCCAAGAAACCAAAGACCACTATGGGAAGAGGGTATAAGGGGGTTTGAAGGCCAACCGAAAACCCAAACAAAATAATGAATTCTAGACCGTATTCCCATAGAATCGATATTAAACCCGAAAGGCAAAGAATTGTTCAGATTTTGGCTAGCATGTGAAAATGAGCCTTGAGCACAAAGAGTATGACTCAAAATTTGAAATTCGGAGAGGTTGCAAGAGAGAGAGGGAGTCAAAATCCAAATAGAGAGATGCCAAATATAAGTGTGGTCAACAGTAATCTCACAATGGGAGGTGTTAACAAAAATCCCCAAATCCCTACATGTAATACCAAAGGTCCAACAAACATTCGGCCAGCCAGGTCCAGCCCTAATTCGGAAAATCACTTAACTATTCCAAAGATAAAAAAATTGTAGAGGTTAATTGTTTCAAGGTTTGAAAATGAAGAGAAAATGAGTTAGTGATATAGAACAATTGAAACCTGAATTGGCCTAGGAGAAAAAGGAGGTGGTCCTCACCCTGGATTTGAACAGTCCATCAAACCTCCAATTTTTTCTTTGAATGCAAATTCATTGTAGCAAGGTCTCGATGAGTGTTCCCACACACACACAGAAGTGAATGATGGGTACTACGTGGTGTCCTTTGAAATGGGCATAGCTTGGTTCAATAAACATCCAAGGTCATTGAACATTAATCCATAGTGAAATCCACTTCATGATATCATGATGGAGTGAATCTATGCTTTCTCTCCTCTATATATACGAGGATATGGTTTTCGATCCTAGGACCAGTGGGTTATGGGTCCACTCTATTCTCTCCTCAATTACATAATTTCTACCAGAATTTCATGTCCATTAAAGAATAACACTGGGGTTATCAAACACATGATTTCCACAGATAATTTACGTGCTTTTAACTGTCAACCATATTTTCACACCTTGAACAATTATCAGGGTTTGATATTGACGTTCAAACTCAAGATTCAATCCAATGTTGAATCTTCCATTTCACCACAACGCAGACACCATCAATGTGCATAGGTTCCAATGCTTATAGCCCGCACAATCACTACTATTAATTGTTGGATTCAAAATCCTATTCAAACATGACTACATTACTCTACATTCAATGTAGTGTTTCCAGATCTCCACACAGTTCACAAAGAAATCGATTGTCGTCAACAATTTTCTTCACACAAAAATATAAACAGAAAATCAATATTATATTCATTATCTTCCACACAAAACAATAATCCTCACTCAATCATTCGTGAGGTTATAATTACAATATAATATGGTTCCATGGTGGGCTTTATCTTCACATCAATTGGTCTCCCAATACATCAACAATCTTACATTTTAAAGAAAATTACAATAGTGTGGATCACGTGAGATCCATGATTTTCTCCACTCAACCAATTAATCGTCCCCTTGAGGATCTCAATTTCATCACTAAACAAAGATTTGGTGCCAAAAAAATAACAAACCACATCCTCTGCCAATGTTTTCTCCTTCTGGAAGCTCATTTTTTTGATATCTCGAAAGGTGGGTCGATGCTCCTACATTAATCACTTATGGAATGGGATGAAGCTAAAGACTCCCATTTACCTTTATGTCCCCTTTTCTTAAGTGAGCTCCTTCTTTGGCCTTTTGGTAAGCAATGAATTTGAGGTCCCTTTGAATGTGATATAAAGAATAATCCTCAAAATTATTAAGGACAGAAAGGATCCTTGCTAAGACACCGGAAAAAATGTTTCCTCAAGCAATACTTTTGGTGATGATTTCACTAATAATGAACATTGAGTCTATGCATATGACTATCTTTTGAACCCTGATTGAGAAGTCCAAATTGATTCCTTTGAATAGGGAAAAAACCCTAGCCCCATTGTTGTTCATAGTGATTAAACCTCAAGCATATCTTATTGTGGTATGATCTTCAAGATTTCTGATATCCCCCTCCCCCCCGATCCGCACTCATGTTGCCCCTAGAATACTTCAGGATGCTCCATTAAAGAAGAGGATGTGGTCCTGCTGCTAGGATTTCCATTCCTTGAAAGCTTCCTTTGACAATCATAAATCCCATTTTGGAAGACTACTTGAAGAGGTTACAACATGAGAGGGGTTATTAGAAAAATGGAAGAAGGATGTCCAATTAGCTTCATGTGTTTCCATATTTTTCCATTTCCAATGGACCCAAATTATCATGTATTATGAAAGGAGAGCACAAGATCTCATCAAAGCATGTTTAGGACTGATGTTTTTTCCTCTGAATTTTTTTTTGTTCCTAGCTATTCATGTGCTCCATCAAATATATTTGGGGAGAATGATCTGAATCCTCTTAAGGATAGGTTTTCTTGAGAAGTTCCCAAGGTATTGGTTCCCCCATCGATTAAAGAAGTCATAAATTGATGTGGGCCACATCAATCACTAAAATACATCTCCCAGGGCAAGCCTCCAAACCTCCTTTGTATATTGACAAACAAGAAACATGTCACTAATTCTTTGTTCATCATTTTGACAAAGAAAACACCATGATGGACCTCTTATTCCCCTTTTCTGCAGATTTTCAAACATGAGGATATTTCTGTGTACCAGAAGCTAGCAAAAACATTTAACTTTAGGCTAACCATCTATGTTCCATATCGATTTCCACAAGCTAGATCAAGTATGATGGAGCTCTTCTTCCGTCGGGAGTTGATATTCCTTGTTGGTTGTGTATTGTGAGTTCCCCCATCCACGTGTGTCGCTATAATTTCAATATATTGGGGTGCATCCCTAGAGAGTGGATAAGAAGGAATCAAGGAGATATGAGAGGTGCATTAGGGGAGATAATTTCTTCCATCTATCCCAAAAGTCGTCGATGTTCGAGACAAATAGATCAAACAGGGAAAGGAGGCCTTGGTCTTCCAACTAGTGATGGAGAGGAAGGAGGGAAACTAGCATAGGGTGCTACTCTAATTCCAAAATTTGGTCAACCCATGGATTAATTATGCACCCATTCCCTGGGATCCAATTCAGTTTGGCTTGTATTAGAGCCCTAGTAGCGAGAAGGAGTTTGAAAATTGGAGAGCCAGAGTCCATTTTGGTGAGCAGATAAAAAATTTTAATCACATTTCCTCTGAAATATTTTTTCCAAATTGTTTTCTTCCACCAAGTAAGCTTCCATGTTATCAACTTCCAGAGAAGTTTGGCCCCCATATCTATGTTCATTAGAGTTGGCTCCCTTATTCCCATCCCTCCATGATTTTTATCACTAGTTACTTGATTCCAATTGACCAAGTGGAATTTTTTGTGAGTTGTTTTCCCACCTTTCCATAGGAAAGTTCTGATTCTTTTGTCCATTTGATTAGAGATGCACTTTGGATACAGAAGGGTATAACACTAATAGATGGGAATATTTTATAGCATTGATTTGATTAGGATGAATCTAGTGACTGGATTTAACAACTACGTACCCCAATTGGATATTTTCTTACTGGTTTTTTCAAGGATTTGTTTCCAGACCTGCAAGTATGAATACTTGAGAGAGAATAAAATCCCTAAGTATTTGAAGGAGGACTAGTTTTCAGCTAGAGAAAATTAAAAGACATGAGATATGGCCCTCAAGGTCGGACATGAAGAATTACATCCATAAATTTGACAAATTTTGTATCGATATGTCCACCTGAGGCATCAAGGAAGGAATCCATAATGGTTTTAAAATGATAAGAAATGGTAATGGAGGTTCCCCCCAAAAGAAGAATGTTTTCCACAAATTGTGAATGATTCATGTTTTTGACTCCTTGAACAATTTGAAGACCAGGGAGGTTCCCATTCACCCTTTCTTGCTCAAGTTTTATGGTAAGGGCGTCTACAACAATGATGAAGAGAAATGGATATAGAGGGTAGCCTTGGCAGAGACCTCAACTAACTTGAAAGAAATATGTGAGTATGTTGTTTACAAGAGGGGAAATCTAGGGCTTGCCGATACAAGTCGAGATTCATCTGATGAAACTTGGATTGAATCCAAAGCACTCCATCACCTGAAAATTAAAAAACAAAAAGAGTGCCTCACATGGTCAAAAGTGTTAGCCATGTCTAATTTTACTACCACACCTTTGCCTTTGGCCCGATAATTTGTATGGATTTCCTCTTGGATGAGAACTATGTTGTCCAAAATTTGTCGATCTTGCATGAATCCCCCTTGATTTGGGGAGATGAGTTTGGGAAGA
>JZKD02S2236558.1:187590-201062 GCA_000966675.3 Picea glauca
ACCAGTTAGGAACCATCTCCTTGGATCAGGGATCTTTGATGAAACCAAGAATTCAAGCACAACTGCCTTCTAATATCGAATGTTCTCCTCCTCATTCGACTCAACGGGCTAACAAATTGACCCAGAATAAGGAGCACTCCCCCAAAAGGGGTATCAGAGCGTTATAGCACTCCTGATGTGCCTTGGGAAAGCGCCAGCGCTCTTAAGGTGAGCAGTGCTCCTCCATAAGGGCTGAAGAGCGTTATAACGCTTCTGGATCATGGTAGAGGAGCGCCAGCGCTTCTCCAGCTGTATTAGAGGAGCGTTCCCCTTCCAAACCACTGTTTCAGGGCTTCTTTCAGGTGTTAAGAGTTCTGTGATTCCAGTAGATCATTTCTTGCTCTTCAAATCAGCCATATGAGGTGTCATAAGTGCTTCTTTAGTGTCGTTACCACGACATTATGTCCGAACATCATTTACGACACTAGTGGTCAACTTGCGACACTTGCGAAAGCTGTAGGGAAGATGCGACACTTACGACGATTGACGGGGACAATGCGATACTTATCAATTTTGACGTGTAACACCTCATATATGAAAAAGGTTGACAAATCTATGACAAGTGCATTCAGAAGAATACGCAAAGAACATGAAATAAGTCATATTGATGCCATACAAATGATACGCACACTTGGAAATACATTTCTTAATCTTCAACAAATGTCTGCTTAGCAAGCAGTTCATATTGCACTTCACTGCGCCTCACTTATAGTTCAATAAAATGTGTCTTCATAAACACATCTCCACTTGAAAAACACACATTTGTGCTTAAACCACCGGTTTTGCTACAACAAGAGCCTGACAATTCAGAAGACGTACTATGTCTCTCTATTGTTGATTATTACCTCCAACATCTGTCTCCTATTAGGCATATCTTCTTAGCATAATTTGTATTGCATTACAAAAAAATGGTGCACCCATATCAAACAGAAAAAAACCCTCTGTGATACGGTTTGTCAAATACAATAAACATTGTGACTATGAAAACTATTGTAGAGAAAAACTGTTGTTGTACGTTCCGTTCGATGAAAACGAGGAGACATTAAAACATAACTTCTCTACATGAGAGGTTGCGTATGCTGCGTCTGAGACTATAGTGCACATCAATGAAGCTAGATACTTGCAATGTTAATCCAACATGGGGTGATATAGAAGTCACAGTTAATGACCTAGAAAACCCTAATGATCATGATGAGACATTCACAAACTGAAAAACAACCAGAAATCCTTCCGAGTCCTATGACTTACAAGCGGATTTGCCTCGTCCTCCAGCAGGTGGAAGTGAAAAACGTATCAATCTTGGTTTTCAAGTCACAAAACATCATTTCCTAATTGAAAATAATGAATACCACAGAATAAGACGTATGTTGAATCACGAACAACAAACAATTCTAAAGGACATTTCTCTTAAAAAACGCTTGAATATGGACAGTCCTGTGCACTTGTTCCTTACAGGTGGAGCAGGAACATGCAAGACATTCACAACGAAAGCATTGTTCCAAATGCTTATACAAATCTATGATTCAAACAATTCATTTGATCCTATGAAACCAAAGGGCCTAATAGTTGCATACATAGGAAAAGTTGCATATAATGCAGGTGGAACAACAGTCCACTCTGCATTTTTAATGCCTTTTAACAAGTCACGGTTTCTTCCACTTAGCAAGGAAATGTTGGATACATTATCTACGCTTTATGAAGAACTCCAACTTGTCTTTATATATGAAGCATCTTTGATTGGGAGTCGGTTCTTGTATTCCATTGACAATCGACTAAGAAGCATAAAACATGTGCACACGAAATACTTTGGAAACATTGACATGGTATTCTGTGGGGATCTTTACCAGGCACATCCCATCCAAGATTCTTTGATATTTGAACAACCTACTATTAACATGGAAATAGTCACCCATGACTTCTGGAGAGACAATATTAAATGTTTTGAATTGCATACTACAATGCGCCAGATAGATGAAACATTCATTGCAATTCTGAATAGAATGTGAACAAACAACCAAACATATGATGACTTAACATATATCAATTCGAGGAGCTCATGGCCTGCACCAATAGAACCAACATTCCCTTACCTGTTCTATAGAAATAAGGATGTTGCAATGCATAATAGCCACATGCTATCGGTCATGCATGGTGATGATATCATCATCAATTCAATTGACCTGGAAGAATACAACCATGGACATGTTCCACATCATGAACATTCAATCACTTTAACTTCGCAGCTTGTCCTCAAATTAATTATGTTGGTTGAAATATATGCCTCTAACTATGATTCACAAGATGGCTTGGTCAATGGTGCAGATGGAATACTCAAAGGCTATACGAAGACCGAAAAGCTCGATGTCCTTTGGATTAAGTTCCATGAACCACATATAGGCAAGCGACAAGCAAGCAAGTTGTCTTATCTATATAATTCAAACACTAGAAGAAATTGGCCACCTGTTTTGTGAATATAAAAGCTAGTATCGACATCAGCAAAGACAGTTCGACTAAATATTCGAAAACCATTTCCGATTAAACTTGCATGTGCACGTACAGTCCACAGATCACAAGGACTAACACTTGATAATGTTACATTTCAGCCTGCTGGAATTTGGATACATGGACTTGTATACACAGCACTATCCCATGTCAGAAGCATAGACTCCTTATATTTACTAAGTCCTCTCACAAAATATAACTTCAAAGTGAAACAGAAAGTTGATATTGAAATGGAATGACTCAGGACCACTGCAAAATGGAAACTGCACTATGATTACCAATCCATACTAACAAATTCATCTGTATCAATTCTCTCACTTAACACACGCAGCTTAAATGCACACATGGATGATATACTGAATGACTATGATATAATGCAATCTAATATTCTGTGCTTCCAGGAAACACACATGGCATTATGCATGCAGAACAAATAATTCCCAAATCACAATTGCATATCAAGTTACATTACACATGGGGAGATGATACTGGTGAAAAAACATGTGCCAATTTTGGACCATATACATATCGAAGAAAAGAATGTTGAAGTGGTGCTTGCAATTTTTTTTTTCCATGAAACAGACGTTGCAATACTGAATTTGTATGTTGCTCCCCATGTAGCATTATCCAACATAGTAGATGTTATTTCCAATGCATTGGGTCATTTCCATCTGAACAGACCCATTGTACTTGTAGGAGACTTCAATATTGACATGCTACAAAATAATGGCAAAACAAAAGAATTGGAAAACTACATGTGCAAATACAGTCTCCGCTTTCTTTTGAACAACACAAGCCATCTGCAAAACACACTTATTGACCATGTTTGGTCAAATGTGCCCATTCCTCAATACAGTATGTTTATCTTAGACACGTATTGGTTTGATCATGATACCATTGGTATTGCACTTGAATTATGAGATATACATCAAACATATTGCAAAGTCATATTTCTATGTTTCAAAGCATATATGTATAGCTTGTTACAAAAAATAAAAAATAAAAAAAATCCAACTTCTTAGTTTTCCCTGATTTCTACACATACTGTTCTAGTGAGCATACAGTTGGTGTTGTACTTGGATTATAAAATATACACTATGCAAGGAAAAAAAAAAGGTACATCCTCCTAAAGACTATTTGTTGCTCTATTCATCTTATTCTAATTTTTTTAGTATATGTACATAGTACTTTCCTTTTTCTTTATATTTGAACTTATGTTCATGTCCCTTTTGTTTTGTACTTTTGTTGATAGAAACAAATAGGAAAAGTAGAGGCTGCAAAGAACTCCTACCCAGAGATGTAGAGGATTCCATGCAAAGGTGCCTTTTTTTCTACCCGCAAGTCCGCTTATCAATTTGTATATCGCGGAAGTGTGGGTGCTATTTGTAGGACATGGAACAATAGAGGCCTATTTTTTTAGCCTACCAGCCTGAGAACCCGTGATGTAGAAAGTGGCCAAATATGGAATATGATATTCGTACATGCTCATCTCATGTCCATACTTTACAAAGGTACATATTTAGTTTTGCCTGGTTTCTACACATACTGATATGGTAACCACATAGTTGGTGTTGCACATGAATTATGAAATATGTACTGCGAGTTAGACCAAGCCCTTTAGTTTCCTTAGCCAATTTTATGCCCGCGCGTCCCCAGCTATGCGTTATCAAACTCTCGTTCCCTGTCTTCTGAGAAAGTGTACATGCTCTATATAATCTCAACCACCCCGCAAGTCCGATTGTCAATTTGTATATCGCGGAAGTCTGTGTGCTATTTGTGGGACACGGAACAATGGAGGCCTATTTTTTGAGCCTGCCATCTCGAGAACACGCAATCCAAAAAGTGGCCAACTATGGAATGCGATATCCGTACATGCTCTATAAAATCTCATGTCCATACTTTATAAAGGTGCATATTTAGTTTTGCCTGGTTTCTACACATAATGATCTGGTCACCACACAATTGGTGTTGCACATGAATTATGAAATATGCCCGAGAACCCATGATCCAAAGACTGTACATGCTTCCCTTTGCTATGTTCCCTAAAATCCTACACAAAGTCACACTTTCCATACTTAGCCACTTTCCCGCAATTCCGCAAATATATAAACCCTCCGTTGAACTGCACCATCATGCCCTCTTACGTTTTACGCATTTTACAGTCAACAACTCCGACTCATGCAATTTCACCATTGGACACTCACCAGTTTCACCAGACAGTTTCAGACTTGGCGATTCCTTCCTTGCTTTCTCTTCCACATCCCTGTCACCTTCACACGTGTCCAAAATAAGAAATAATGTTTATGTGTGTGTGTGTGTGTGTGTCTTGTTTCTAAATATTTAATGCTAACAGGTCATCCTGCAGGCACCGTTTAAGCTATCATTGATGCACACAAGGCTCGAGAAGTTCTACCATTAATGCAATATTTGCGGAGGCTTTTGTTATGCCTTCCCAGTCTTAATTTCAAATACCATGGAATGTCATTCGCACATCGTCATCTTGGTTCCTTCACGAAACCTCCAATTATTAAATTTTCTTCGCCGTAACTACCACCTTCGCACTTCTAAGTATGCAATAATTAAGTTTTACTTCTAACAGGTCACCATACAGCACGCATAGATATTGTCATTAATGAGGAGATTTTCCATTCTCATGCACTGAACCAACGTTTTCGGGGGGTTATATTGTCCCCTCCATTTCTTCATTTCAAGCCGTGTTTGGAGCAAACCAAATTTTTCATAAACTACTGACATCAGTTTTGTAGAGATACAGTGAACATCTTCCTCGCGAGCTTCCCGTGCAGAAGAAGGGAAAAAGAATTGTAGGGGAGGCGAAGCAACCCAAAATTTAGAGTGAAAACATGGATCTTGATGCTGATCTGGATAGCATATTCTGCAACCTTGATCAGCTCGGAGACACAACTCAGCATGTCTACCCAATGGACATAGTTGATACCGAAATTTTTGACAAAGATGAATCCTTCCTATTCCAGAGTGTTGTTTTTGAAAGCGAATCAAAAAAATTAATCAATGAAAAAAGAGATGTAAAAAATAAGAAAAGAAAACAACGTTCAAAACTTGACCTTGCCAATATTTAGGCGTCCAAAATCTCTCAACTTCACATGGCAACCGGAGATGCTCTTCATGATTCGGTTGGAGTCATTGAGGCCGAGAACGCCAAACTAAAGAACCGGATTAAGGAATTAGAGGAAGTTTTGTCTCCTATGTCATTGCTTGGAAATCCTTTGGAAATAGCCATGCCTACAACTACCTGCACCCCTGCGGCAAATCTAAAAGGCTCATCTAGCTTCCTTGCATCCTATAGAGGGTTTGTGGAGAAAAATATCAACAAAAGAATGGAACTGATTACTAAGGCCTGGGAAACATCACAGAATATGGATTCCCTGGGAAGCAGAGCACATAACATGCTCCAACTTCTCCAGACAGATTTGAAGAATGAAGAAAATTTCTATGTGCACACGGTCATCCCTTTTTCCTTTCATGTCAACAATATGTCAAACACGACAAGAAGACAACATGATCTCCTATCCAAAAAATGGCTCACTCAATTAGAAGCATGATAGAAAGAGGAGGTGAAGAAAATGTATCTCATCGTCCAATCATGTGAGCAAGCAATATCAAAGAAAGAAACATTATTCACAAAGCTCACCAAAATAGAGTTAGCCGAAAGGACAAACGACTTCCAGGACCCCAGCGTAATCTTCAACTCGCTGGCGTTAACCAAGCAAGCTTTCGATAAACAAGTTGATAATTTTAAGTCCTTGTCTTTAGAAAAAATTTACAGGATTATTGAATATCATGAACAAGACGTGGACAACTGGCTAGTCCGGTATTCGGTACAGAATGGAAACATTCATCAGGCTCTGTTTAATCTTTCTATTGACCTAAGCGATTTAGAAAATGAACTTTTCAGCATTAAAATATGGAATGACATCAACATCACCCCCTTGAGAAGCTATATTGAAGAGAACTTGAAGTGGGTCGCCGACGAAATCCAACAGGGAAATCCATCAGCAAGAAAATAGAAAAATTACTTATATGGAACATAAGTATAAATGCTTTGTGTATCAATCCAGTTATTCAAGAAATCAAATACCAAAATTACTTATATTTACCATGCCTGTAAGTGTATACTGATAGTCCTTTCTTTATCAATCCATTTATTCCACCTTTTCTGAATACAAATCTATAGCCAAAAACTGATATCTTCCCATTTCTACTTTTCAGGTATTACTTTCCACACTCCTATTTCTTGTACATATTTCTCTTATGGTCGGCGGGAGCCCCAATCCCAGTCTATATGACAAACGCATTTACATTTCCAAGAATATGTAACAAACAATTTTTTTTTCATATATTCCAAATAAAACTATTCTTTTGTCTCCTTATATATTTATGTGTTCCTAGATTTTTATCTTTAGCTATGTTGAATGTGAAGACGATATCATATTCCACACACACATATGTGTGTGTGTGTGTGTATGTGTGCTTGTTTAAATTTACAAGAATATGTAACACGTTTTATTATTATTTTATATAAATGTAACACATAACTCTGGGTGCTCTTTGTAGGCCATGGAACAACAGAGGCCCACAGAAATCTCATCCCCATACTTTATAAAAGTACATATTTCCTATGTATATAAGTAAATATCTACTTTATATAATTACGTATTTTGTATGTATAATTTATGTTGTGCAGGAACCTATGCTTGAATAAATTTCAATTTCTTGTGTCCAGGAGCCCCTGTTTTATAGAAAACTAATTCGGGAATGCTATTTTTTTGGTCCCTTTGTCCACCACCCTATGTAACAGATGTTTGTATTATTTTTTTGTGCTTTTGTCCAACAACGTATGTAAAACGTATGTACAGAAAACTAATTCGCGAATGCTAAATTTTTTTGACATGAGCCCCTTAAAATTCAAATAGTCTGCAAGTATGATTGTCAATTTGTATATCGCAGAACTCTCGGTGCTTTTTGTAGGGCACAGAACAATAGAAGCCTAATTTTCAGGTCCCCAGCCCAAGAACCCGCGATCCAAAAACTGGCTAAGTATGGAATGAGGGTTATGTGCATGCTCTATATATCTAGCTAGTCAAATTACATATTTGGTATGTATAATTTGATAAATTTCAATTACTGTGTCTAGGAGCCCTTGTTTTAAATAAAACTAATTCGAGAATGCTAGTTTTTTTATGCTTTTGTCCACGAACCTATGTAACAGACGTAGGCCCTTAAAATTCAAATAGCCCGCAAATCCAACTGTCAATTTGTAAATCGTGGAAATCTGGGTGCTATTTGTAGTGAATGAAACAACAAAACCCAATTTTCAGCCCCCCAGCCCAAGAACCTGCGATCCAAAAACTGGCTAAACCTAATTCGGGAATGCTAATTCTTTTGTGTTTTTCTCCTGCTTGGTCATTTTCAAAATTATCATTTCTTGCATCTTTACCACTTGTCCTTCATACTGCTTGCCACAGAGACCCTTAAAATTCTAATAGTCTGCTTGTAAAACGTATGTAAGCAAAACTAATTCGGGAATACTAAATTTTTTGGACACGAGCCCCTTAAAATTCAAATAGTCTGCAAGTCCCATTGTCAATTTCTATATTGTGGAACTCTTGGTGCTATTTGTAGACAACGGAACAACAGAAGCCCAATTTTCAACCTGCCATCTCGAGAACCCGGAATGAGGGTTTTGTGCATGCTCTATATATCTACTTAATCAAATTACATATTTGGTATGCATAATTTATGCTCTCTAGGAACCTATAATTTGATAAATTTCAATTTCTTGTGTCCAGAAGCCCTTGTTTTAAAGAAACTAAATCAGGAATGCTATTTTTTTTTGTGCTTTTGTCCACGACCCTATGTAATAGACGTAGGCCCTTAAATTTCAAATAGTTCGCAATTTTGATTGTCAATTTGTATTTCGCAGAACTCTGGGCGTTATTTGTAAGGCACAAAACAACACAAGCCCAATTTTCAGCCCGCCAACCCGAGAACCCGCGATCCAAAAATTCAAATAGTCCGCAAGTCTGATTGTCAATTTGTGTATCGTGGAACTCTTGATGCTATTTGTAGGGCACGGGACAATAGAAGCCCATTTTTTATCCCCCCAGCCCGACAACCCGCGATCCAAATATTCAAATAGTCCGCAAGTCCAAGTCTCAATTTGTATATCGCGGAACTATTCATGCTATTTCTAGGGCATGGAACTATAGAAGCCCAATTTTCAGCCCACCAGCCCAAGAACTCGGAATGAGGGTTTCGTCCATGCTCTATATATCTACTTAATCAAATTACATATTTGGTATGTACCCAAGAACCCGTGATCCAACTATTTTTTGGGTGTTTTTGTCCATGAACTTTGGGTGTTATTTGTAGGGAACGGAACAACAGAAACCCAATTTTCAGCCCGCCAACCCGAGAACCCGCGATCCAAAAATTCAAATAGTCCACAAGTCCGATTGTCAATTTGTATATCACGGAACTTTCGGTGTTATTTGTAGGGCACATAACAACAACAACCCAATATTCAGCCCGCCAGCCCGAGAACCTGGAATGAGGGTTATGTCCATGCTCTATATATCTACTTAATCAAATTACATATTTGGTATGTATATTTTATTCCATCCAAGAACCTATAATTTAATAAATTTCAATTTCTTCTGTCCAGGAGCCCTTGTTTTAAAGAAAACTAATTTTGTGTTTTTGTCCATGAACCTATGTAACAGACGTAGGCCTTTAAATTTCAAATAGTCCACAATTCTGATTGTCAATTTGTATGTCCCAGAACTCTGGGTGCTATTTGTAGGGCACAGAACAACACAAGCCCAATCTTCATCCCGCTAGCCCGAGAACCCGCGATTCAAAAATTCAAATAGTCTTCAAGCCTGATTGTCAATTTGTATATCGCGGAACCTTTGGTGCTATTTGTAGGGCATGGAACAATAGAAGCCCATTTTTCGGTCCCCCAACCCGATAACCCGCAATCAAACTATTTTTGGGGTATTTTTGTCCATGAACTCTGGGTGCTATTTGTAGGGCACGGAACAACAGAAGCCCAATTTTCAGCACCCCAGCCCAAGAACCCGTGATCCAAATATTCAAATAGTCTGCAAGTCCAATTGTCAATTTGTATATTGTGGAACTCCTCATGCTATTTATAGGGCACATAACTACAAAAGCCCAATTTTCAGCATGCTAGCCCAAGAACCCAGAATGAGGGTTTCGTCCATGCTCTATATATCTACTTAATCAAATTACATATTTGGTATGTACCTGAGAACCCGCGATCCGACTATTTTTTTGGTGTTTTTGTCCACGAACTATGGGTGTTTTTTATAGGCCACAGAACAACAGAAGCCCGGTTTTCAGCCCGCCAACCTGAGAACCCGCGACCCAAAAATTCAAATAGTCCGCAAGTCCGATTGTCAATTTGTATATCGCGGAACTCTCTATGTTATTTGTAGGGCATGGAACAACAGAAGCCCAATATTCAGCCTGCCAACCTGAGAACTTGGAATGAGGGTTTTGTCCATGCTCTATATATCTACTTAATCAAATTACATATTTGGTATGTATAATTTATGTCGTCCAAGAACCTATAATTTGTTAAATTTCAATTTATTGTGTCCAGGAGCCCTTGTTTTAAAGAAAACTAATTTTGTGCTTTTGTCCACGAACCTATGTAATAGATGTAGGCCCTTAAATTTCAAATAGTCCACAAGTTTGATTGTCAATTTGTATGTACCGAAACTCTGGGTGCTATTTGTAGGGCATGGAACAACAGAAGCCCATTTTTTAGCCTGCCAGCTCGAGAACTCGCGATCCAACTATTTTTTGGTGTTTTTTTCCATGAACATATGTATAAAACTACTTCGAGAATGCTAAATTTTGTGTCCAATAACCTTTTAAATGTTAATTATTTTCTATAAATTTCGGGAAAAAACTAATTCGGGAATACTATATTCTGCATGGAAACCACATGTACTTCAACTTCCTACCCACGTGTCTATACTCGGTCACATTTATTCCCATTCCAACCTGGCAGGGACTACACTACTATGCAGCACTTTTTATAGAGTGTAATGTCCCATTTTTTACGAGCTTAGAAAAAATAGATATTTAATTAATTATTTTATTATGTTGTCTAAAATAAAATTGGGCAACTAATATTTAATTAATTATTATTTAAATTTTAAGTGACTTAATCAAAATATCATTATAAAGTCACTTTATTAGATAAAGTACTCTTCTAGAATCTTCGAGAAGGGTGAGTTGGATCTCTCTAGAAGGATCCATGGGTCCTTTAAAAGGAAAGGAGAGCAAGTCATTTGGCATATCAGATTTGGTGATTATTTCTTATGGAGTGCTCGGTGAGCTGATGTTTTCATTGGGGTTTTAGCAAAACCCTTTCATTGGAGTTTGGCTTCAGTGGTGAGACTATCCACCCTAGTTAAACAAAGAGGGGAATTCATCCAGGGTTTCCATTGGATATTCAGTCCAGTATAGCTTCAATACAGTGTCATCTTTAGTGTTTTGTTTGGAGAGATTGGGCATTGTTCTAGGTTATGTTTTTTTTTTATGTATTGCAGCTACCATAGAAGCCATTTTTGCTTATAAAGTTGTATTCAGTGATCCCGTAATAATAAAATTCCCCTGTTATCTCTTCCATTTATTTGTACTTTGGTGTGTATATGATATCTTTGAAGAAATTATAAGGGTTTGTAGCAAAGTTAATGCCCTAATTTTATTTACAAATTAAAACCCTAGTTTTCTTATAAACGGGATCTTATAGTGGTATCAAAGAATGATCTTCAATAGTTGTGAAGGTTACCAAAGGATGTTGATGAGTTATATGTTGAGAGGGAAATGTTTCTGGTAAAAAAGGGTCAAGTTCCTAACTGGAAAACGTCGATTTACTTAAAGGAGTCGATTTATTCCTTTGTTGGTCATTTATTGCAGCAAGAGAAGTCTGAAATCAAAGGTTATTATATTAGGAAAGACCCTAGACCCATTGTGGACATTTGGGAGCTGTATGGGATATTTCTTTTTTGTTGGGCATATTAATCTCTTCTTGGGAGACCAAATCTCATATCTGGACGAGCTCTACATTATTGGGTAAAAATTTATACTGCTAGGCGACTTACTGTCTATGAGATACAACATTCTTGTGATGGGTCGACTTCAACTTTGAGCACAGATATAAGGTAGCATTCTTTGTGATCTGGAGGTTGAGTCTCCTTGAGGGATGAATTATGGATTGAGAGGGCGATTTAACATACAGTTTGATTTTGGGGTTGTTTCCTTCAGCAGAGGTTGAGCTTCTTTACTCGTGTTGATTTCCCATGTTAATGTGTTAAAATATCTACTTGGATAGTGTTTTCTCTTGTTTATTAAGTCAAATTGGAAGAATGGATCATTTGGATGAATAGTGGGGAGATTAATTCATGGTTGGTCACATTTCTTAGCAAAAAATACAACTCTGATGAAGACTCCAACTGTTGGAAGCTAGAATATTCTTGGTATTTGTTTGCAGCGTCTGTTATCTAAGGAATTTGTAAATATCACCACAGAAATATAATCAGGGTTGACTAGTTGAAGAGGGTTGCATTTACCATTGGTTGGGACATATCCCTTTCTTTTGGTAGTGTTTACCTTGGTGGGTTGAAATTTGGCTGTGGGGGGTCGAGTTTCTCAAGGAAAGTGTGTGGGTTTCTTTGTGGTAGTATATTTATAAGTTTGGGTATGTTTTATAGTATAAGGGGTCAAGTTCTTCATATGATGGGTTGTATTTTGGTTTGGGTTCGAGCTTATTGATTGGGAGGGTGAAATACCCATTGGAGGGTGGGTTTTCTCTTGGGAAATTCATGTAGTTGTTGTCACTGTATTTTCCTTAGAGGCAAATGTGATTTTGTGTGAATAAGGGCACACCATAAGAGTTAGAACTTCTTAGTTGCAAGAGGGTCGACTTTATCTCTGTTGGGAGATCTATTTTGATGGAAAGGTGGGACAAAATTGTAGGTTGGACGCATATAGAAGAGCTGGACCAAGTTCCTTCAATTGGTATCTATTTTTTTACTGTTGGGAACCTATCTTCTTCACCTAGATAGAGCATAGTTGTTGGCTCATCACATATTCCATTCTGGGGGGAATTTTCCTCTTCCTATAGCCTATACTTCAATAATATTCCATATATAGATCAGATTTGTGTTGTTCTGGAAAGTTTCTACTTCAACATTACCATTTATGGCTTCTATCTCTTATTGTATTTGAAGGATATTCTATAGCAAAGTTGTATAAAGTGTTGTTTAATATTGTTGTAGTTAAATTTTATTGAGTGAAGTGTTGTAATATTAATTCTAAGATAGCAGTACATCTGTCATTCTATTTGATTATTTGTGCCAAATACGGGTCTGCCTACAAACTGTTTGTTTAAATGCTTGAACCAAGAAATACATCAATTTGCATGCTACAACAGTTAGTTCCTCAACCATTTGACAAAACAACTCAATGGGATATCTTAACTCTGTTGGATTACTGAGAGGGGGGGTGAACCAGTAATAGCGTAATTATAATCCTTTTTCTTCAAATGTTATATCAATGTAGAATTATTATCCAATAATGAGTAGTAAGAAATAAACAATCACACACATACATAGTACATCAGTGTTTTACGTGGAAACCCAAATCGAGAGAAAACCATGGAATGTTTTTTCTTATATTCATTGAAGAATTACATTCATTGTAAGCACCAACTTCCTTTGTTTTCCAGCTACAAATGGATGGAGGCTCCAACCCCCTAGTTTCTTAGGCTACAACCTGAGGGAAGCTCCAACTCCCCAATTCTCTGGCTACAACCAGAAGGAGGCTACAACCCCCTATGTTCTCTGACTACAACC
>JZKD02S2236558.1:214936-226376 GCA_000966675.3 Picea glauca
TGGATCTCTCTAGAAGGATCCATGGGGCCTTTAAAAGGAGAGGAGAGCAAGTCATTTGGCATATCATATTTGGTGATTATTTCTTGTGGAGTGCTCGGTGAGCCAATGTTTTCGTTAGGGTTTTAGCAAAACCCTTTCATTGGAGTTTGGATTTAGTGGTGAGACTATCCACCCTAGTTAAACAAAGAGGGGAATCCATATAGGGTTTCCATTGGAGCTTCAATCCAGTTTCATCTATGTTGTTATGTTTGGAGATATTGGGCATTGTTCTAGGTTATGTTTGTTATTGATGTATTGCAGTTTCCATAACAGCCATTTTTACTTATAAAGTTGTATTCAATGATCCTATAATAATAAAATTCCCATGTTATCTCTTCCATTTATGTGTACTTTGGTGTGTATATGATATGTTTGAAGAAATTACAAGGGTTTATAGTAAAGTTAATGCCCTGATTTTATTTACAAATTAAAACCCTAGTTTTCTTATAAACAAGATCTTACATAGAGGCCATGAATAAACTTGATGAGTAATAGGGTGTCTTTCATCACAAATAATATTTCATCTCATTTGGTGATTCATCTAATTCTAACAAATTTACAATTGAGACTAAAGACTTCATTCCAAATGGAAACAAAAATTGGTTTAAAATCCCTATTTCAACAACCGACGCTTTCAAAGATGGACATGTGGAAAACACCTCAAAAATAATTTCCATTGACATAAGCACAAAACTCAGTATTGTGAAAAACATTTTAATCAAAGAAGATTGCACGCCAGTAGAAATCCAATCTTACACTGCATCATTAAAGAAATTTTGTGATATTTTTGCTTGGTCAGATGAATAAATATTAGACGTGTATCCTTCTATATTTGACCACTACATTGATACATGAACATATGCCTGCCTAGTAAGGAAAAAAAAACACCTCATTAACCTGCAAAAATAAGTGGCCATTAGGGATGACACTAAAAAAAAAAATTTAATTCAAGTTTATCTTTACCATTCCTTACACAACATGGGTATATAATCATGTTCCAAAAATAAAAAGAAGGGACAATTCAAGTATGCATTATAAGACATGCCCTAAAGGCAACTATCCAACCCATTGTATAAATCAAGTCATCGATGTCTATGTCGAGGATCATATGATATCCTTCATGGACGATTTCTCTAGCTATAATAAAATCCAAATTATAAATAATATTGATGTAAGAGTGCCTTCATAACCCTGTTTGGTATCTTTGTTTATATTGTTATGTCATTTTGACTAAAAAAACATTGGTGCATCTTTCCAAAGAGCCATGACATATTTCTTGCATGACATGATCAATGGTATTCTATCTTAGCTAGATGGCATTACTGCTTGATATAAGGAAAGAGAAAAGCAACTTGAGGGCATTAGGGACATTCTTTTAAAATATCAACAACACAAAATATGACTTAACCTTCATAAGTGTGTTTTTTTAGTCAATGCATGATAATTACTAGGATTCATCGTATATGTATTTTGAGTCAACAAGGAAAGGGAAAAAATTTAAGAAGATTTGTTCCTCGCTATGTTGAAATGGTTGAAAATTTTCTTTTCTTGATTAGCAAGGAAAACAAGTTCATATTGGTAAAAACAAGCACAAAATATTTAAAATTCACCCTAACAGTACATCCATTGCTATTACCCCCAAACTTGAACTGTGACTTCATTTTGTATATTTCAACATTAAGACAATTCATTTCAATAATTTTAGACAAAGAAGATGATGCTTGACAAGAACATGTTAGAATATTCAATAATATTGAGAGAGGGGGGGTGAATCAATATAGAGTTATTTCAACAATTTTAACCTTCAAGCACTACATAAACATTAACCATTAATCATGGAATTCATCATCACATAAACTCATACACATTGCATAGAGATTTTTGCGTGGAAACCCAACTGGGAGAAAACCACGAAAAATTTCTTAAGTAGTTTCAAGATTTTACAAGCACCAACTTGAAGGAAGCACCCACTCCCTAAGTTTTCCAGAACCTACTGGAAGGAGACACCAATACCCTTGGAACATTTTAAATAATGATACAATATCAAATCAACCTTCAAATACAATCCCAAAATCACTTCTTAAATCTACATATAAAACTTCTCAGAACTGTACCTCAAATATGGAAACTTGTAAGATTCACCACAAGCTCAATTTTCCATTTATGATTCTGAAACTTGGACCTTAGATATGAGGATATATTCTCCTTCTAATTCAACAAGTAGAATTCACTTTGTACCTATCAAGCTTCAGATATAATTGTTTTATCTCGAACAACTATTTGGGACTAGTTTCTGGATTAATCAAAAACCCTAAATTCCAAAAAGTATAACTCCATACCTGTAATGAATCAGGATTTAAAACTTATACCCAATATTATTCGATATATTCTCTAAAATTTCTTCAATTTTTTCTCCTTGAATCATCTGCAAAAAACCGTTATAGCAAAAATGGCAAGATGACTCATTTTGAAGAAGAAAACCCTAGTTTTAAAAACCTGAACTTCCACTAAGTATAACTCCAAACCTGTAATGGGTCAAGACCTGAAATTAGTAATAAATATTATTCACTATATTCTGAAAAACCACCAAGTTTTGCTATCTGAATCATTCTATAAAAATTGTTATTTCAAAAATTCCAAGATAACCTTCAAAGAAAACCCTAGAACAAATCACCACAAGACTTCATCTTCCCTTGGAATATCTCCCTTCTTCACTTCAACCTCCCTAGGAAATTCACTCCTCTAGGCTCAAATTTTATCCTCCTCCTTGGCTAGGTCGAATTGGTGTGATGCAAATGCCAAATGAGGCTCCTCTTATTTTTATGAGTCTTCTCCACATGAGGGGGTGCGACCAACGGTCGCACCTCTTCCTTAAGGATGGATGACCTTAGGGACTTATTTACTTTACTTTAGGGGATTATTCTCTTGTATTTAGGGGCTTATTCACTTGGATTTAGGGGATTATTCACTTGGCTTATTCAAGTTTCCATTTTTGTACAAATCAAAGTGAGCATGTGGAAACAAACACATGTTATCTCATCCCATGAGGGTCGTGCTTAAAATATACACCATAAGGGGATCACTTTAGAGTTATATACACTTATGTCAAGGATCCTTCAAGTATACTCAAGGCTTCTTCAAGTGGATACATCATCATCACTTTTAGGGGATTTTGGGATTTTCTTTAGGGATTCTTCTAAGGTTGACATCAATGACAACCAATTTTCCAACAATCTCCCCCTTTGGAATTGATGGAAACTTAGTAAAACAATCATGCTCCCCCTGTCTTTGTGCTCTAATCCCAATAATTGTATTGTCCTCTTGTCTTCATGTTGACTCTCCTTGTCTTCATGCTTCTAGTTTTATTATATTTCTCTCCAACTTTGACATCAATGAAAAAGGGTAACTCCCACTGATAGTATTCCCCTTTTTGTTCTTAAAGAATATTATGGAAATCAATTTGGAGAAAAAATTACTCCCAGTTTTTGTTGAAGATACTCAAAGGTCTCCCTAAGAAGAGGTTTTGTAAATATGTCTACAATTTTTTCTTTTTTCCCAATGTACTCCAACTTGATATTCTTTTTTGTGAATTGTTCTTGTAGAAAGTGGAACTCAATAGGAATATGTGTTCTCTTGGAATGCATCACTGGATCCTTGGAGATGCTTATAGAACTGGTGTTGTCACAGAGTATCGTAATAGGCTCATCATGTCTCACTTGTATGTCTTGCAAGGTTTTCTTCATCCAAATAATATGAGTACAACATGTTGATGCTACGATATATTTTTCTTCTAATGTGGATAAGGATACTGAAGATTGGTTCTTGCTCAACCAGGACACTAAACAATCACCTAAGTAGAAAGTTTCTCCATGTGTACTGATTTTGTCATCAATATTTTTTTCCCAATCTGCATTCATGTAGGAGACCATAATTAACTCATTTCCTTTCGAATACCATATCCAAAAATCTATTGTTCCTTTAAGATATCTGAAGATCATTTTCACTTCTAGAACATGGATTTCCTTTGGTGCCACTTGAAATATTGTGACTTGTCCAACTGTTTGCATTACATCTGGTCTTGAATTTGTCAAATACAGTATACTACCAATCATTGATCTGTATATCCTTTTATCCACTTCTTTAGATTCATCATATTTTCTCAACTTGCAACTGGTAACCATAGGAGTACTTATAGGTTTACAATCTTCCATTTTGAACTTCTTTAACATTTCTTTGATGTACTTGGTTTGGGAAAGGAAAATGCATTCATATAGTTGATATATCTATAATCCCAAGAAGAAAGTCAACTCCCCAAGTAGGGACATTTCAAATTTATTATGCATATCCTTGGAAAACTTCTGACTCAATCTATCATCATCACTTCCAAAGATGATGTCATCAACATATACTTAAATAATAATCATACTTCCTTGATCCACTTTTATGTAGAGGTTACTATATACATTTCCCCTTCTGAATCCTTGTTGTTGTAAGTACCTATCCAATCTTGAGTACCAAGATATTGGAGCTTACTTAAGTCCATGAAGAACATTCTTCAACCTGCAAACATAGTCTTCCTTTTCCGATAGTAGAAACCCTTCTGGTTTTTCTATGTATACTTGTTATAACCCTAATTTGCACCAGACATGCTTACCTGGAATCAAGCCATCTCATATTCCTTATTTTCCAAAACATTGTTGAACAACTCTTCTTAAAAACCCCATTTATAAAGGCCCACGTGCCCTGCTCCATTACTGCACATGTGTACACGCTAGCTAACCCAAGGCAGCCTGTGTGTACCTACAAAAGCACAAAAAAAGGATATTTGCTGACGAAACACACAACTTTGTGTGAGTTAACTAAAAATTTTAGCCATGCATGGCTGAGGGTTTGACCAAATACCTAGCTTCTTCTAGCCTATAAAAGAAGGGTTAGGGGTCCCATTTGGAAGAGGAGAATCATAGTAAAGAAACTATACCCGATTGCACATTCCCTTTGTCCCAACCTTTAGCCTTCCTTGTGCAAAGAGAAATATAGATCAAATAAATTGGGGGATATTTGAAGAGGATCCCAGGACCAGGTTCATGGAGAAGTGGTCAGCTTCACCATTGTAAGTTGATTTGTTGAAGTTAATAATAAAGAAGTACTTTTCCCATCCCACCATATGAGGTTTTCATGGTTTATTGCATACATGTTGATTAAATCTCTAACCCATTAATCTATATATCAAATGCATGTGGAGTTCTTTGTTTGTCTTGTGTGAATGCAGGTCATCCTTGGGAGGAGAGCTGCAATCAAAGAGTGGTCAAGCATGAAGAAGGATCAACATCAAATGCTTGAAATAAGGTATGCTCACTTGATCTTATTAACTACATATTTGCTTAAGAATAATGGGGATTAGGTCCAGGACAATGGTAGAAAGTAGGAATATTTAGGTCTTTTATGAATGCATGATAAAACCCTAAGTGCTATTACGTAGAGGGATTTACCACTCACAACAAAATTGGCAACCGTACTGGGGAATATCTAGGGTTTCTGGGAGTATTTTTTGGGTATTTTTAAGAACTGGTTTCTTTTCCTGTTTTTAAAGTTTCTGCAAAAGTCTGAGCTAATAGAGATTTTGGTCTTCCATACCAATTATCTATGTTTCTTTGCTTGATTGTATTTTTTTTCCGAGACCCACAGACGCACACGCGGCCCGTATAAGGTCTTCACACGTGTACCTACGCCCTACATTATCACAGCCCGTGTGTACATGCTAGCTAAGGAAGTGTCAGTTGTGTGTATGATTCCAGAAAATTTATTTTAGAGAGGCAGTCATCCTCTTCCCTATCAGAAGTAGTCCTTCTCAGGGGTTTTCTAGAAATCTTTCTAGTCTTTTTTGTTTGTAGTCTATAGCTTAGGTTTCACCTCAGATTGGTTTGTTCTATGAAGTTTTCCTTGAATTGTTTTCTTTTTTCTGTTAAAGTAAGTGTCTGAGTCTTCAAGATATTCTAGTTCTCAGTACCAGTAGTCTCTTCCTGGGCTGGCTTGCTTGTATTTTCATTTGTCTCAGAGTTTTAGAGATACACACAGCCTGTATAAGGCCAGCACGCGTGTACACGCGCTCTGACTTTACATAGCTCGCGCACACGTTTTCTATTGAACTGTCAGCAGTGTGCTTGAGGAGAAGATTTTTGTTGAAGGTGAGGTCGTCATCCTTTCCTTTGACAAGAGATATACCTCTCAGGTTTTTGGGTCTCTTTCATAGCGGTCAGTAACTTAGGTTTGATCACAACAATAGATTTCTTTTTCATTTAGAATTTTTCCTAAAAATTTTCTTTTATAGGGTTTTTAGACAAGTGTGAGAGTCCAATTTTAATTTCCTTATGTGTGATTTTTAAAGTGACTCTTTGCGATCTGCGCTTAGGCCAGAAGTTTTCTTGGTTTTGACTTGTTGATATTTTTCCTTTTTGCTTTGTGAGCATTCAAATAAATAAAAAAAAAAGATCTTTTATTTTCTTTGTTTGGTTGAAAAGTGTTGTTTTGCATTAGTAACCAGGGAAAAGTATTTTCTTTCATAAGTTCTTGATGGTTTACTTATATCATGAGTAGCTCGTAGTCAAATGAAATACTACTCTGAGTTTGTTGATTCAAAGATCTTCGAAAAAAATTTAAGTTTGAAAAGTTGTTTAAGATTTGAGTTAAGTGAAGGTTTTTTGTTTCCAGCTTTTTGTTTATTTTTGCTTTCATCTTTCAAACATCACTAGTTTCACTTTCATAACCCTTGACTTAAGACAACCATAAAAATTAACGCTAAATTTAAAATTCATTAGACTTTTTATGTTTGTAGGGTCAACCAACTAGTTTAAGATTAGGGCCTTGAATTAGGTTGGAGAGGAAATTCTTCAAGGCCATTAAAATCAAACATTGGAGTCTAAATTAGGGAGTTTCAAAGTCCATTATCATGAAATTTATCCAAGACCCCCCTCTAACACATGGGATAAACACGAGGTTGCGTGCGAAAAGGTAGCGGATATAACCCCTCCAAAGCTGGACCAATCATAGTGGAGAACACATATAGAGGGTTTGTCTTGGGATTTCATCGATTGCATTTGCCACGGAGCTTCGTGGGTCTCGAATCTGTTCGATGTCCTCAGTTGTCTTCCGAACCACTTGCTTTTGATATCCTTGATAGGTTTCAAGCTTGATACCCTGCTCATTGTGGTCTACCTGACTTTTTGACTGTACCCTCCTGGTGACTGTTCGCGCGCTGGCAACCTAGTTGCCTATTTTTTTAGAGACATACACAGGTGACTACGGGGGTATACCACGGTACCTAGGACAGACATCGTGCCATGCTTTGCAAATTATACCCAGAGGGTGCTTCTGTGTTCGAGTTTCACTTGCACCGGTAAGTTGCTCTAGTGTTAGTTGTTGTAACTATTCTTCCAATTAGTTTAGTGTTTGCTTGTTTTATCTTGTATAGTGTGTGTTGTTTTTTGAATGAATATAAATCCCTAGAGTGTCTTTGATCTTCTCACACAGTGGAGGATCACGAGCTCCACCGGTCACGAAGGATTCTGGGCCTGTCGCCGGTTACACTAGAGCCACTCCCACCACCACTAAGGTGAAAGCTAGACCAACAAGGGTCTTTTGAAGCGACCGGGTCACAAGAAATTGTGCCCGACCAAAATTTGGAGGAAATGACCGTTTTAGACTCTGGAGTGAAAGCACTTGGTCTACCTGAAACTCCAACCACTAATCTTTCAGCACCCATCATCATATCGGTTCACCATTACGAGTGTCAGACAATGTCGTACGTAGCAATGGAAACAAATGTTGTCACTCCTTCTGGGAATTCTTCAATTCCCACTATGGTTGTTGCCACAGGAGAGTTTCCACCTCCTAACCCACCATCACCGGTCTGAGCCACCATGGTCTCAACTGCCTCTACCTCGCACAGTGGTCTGATTCCATCTATGGTGGCAACCACAACCCCTTTCACACCCAGTGCGATAGGCCCTCTATTCTCATATGATATGCCTAGCTCAAGTACAAGTCTTGTACTTTCCTACTCCACTTCACAGACTTTAGGTCTGGGGGAAGGGAGCTCTAATGCTCCTCTGCAAGGCCACATGGGGGGAACTTCAGCTCCTTTTAACACTTTCCCTTACAGGGGAGGCCATATACCTCCTTCGTCCCCTTTGCTCGATGGCATGCATTAGCCATCCGTCGGGCCACCTGCACACCATAGTTTATTTGGAGCAGGGAGTCAAGGACCACTTTCGTATAATATGTTGGTAGGTTCAACACCATTTTCTTTGTTTGGTGCATTTGGTAGCAACGCCTTCTCATCAGTTGCTTTCCCGACTGGGGGAAATTCTAGTTTCAGACAACCTATTCCTATGCAGGGTACTATTTCTGCACAGGGGGCAAACCCAGGAACTTCTTCCGCATCAGGGCCTTGGAATTCTTGGTAGGGATCCATTCCCTCGTCAGGAATGTCGATCTAGGGAAATTATTTTCACAACCAATGAAACCCCGGACATGGTATTATGCCTATCCCCACAGGATTGGCATGGGACAACCCTTCCCAAAGTCCTCAGAATATAATGCACGCCCAACCATCTACGTCCTATTTTTGGATTCAGCCGATGATGTCTCCTCATATGCAGAATCTGTATGTTGGTCATGGCCATGGTTTTTACCAGAACCCAAGCCAGTAGCCGAACTTTTCTTGGCACCCTGGTGCCAGTCAATCTTTAGGTCCCTTTTTCCCAGGTTATCACTAACAACCCAAACTACCTTTCCTGGAAACCTTGCATTTGCCAGACTTGACACGATTGTTGAATGACCCTATCTGTCACAATCTGAGTTGGCCCTCTATGCCGACGAAGTTTCCTTCGGACATACCAAAGTTCGAAGCCAAGCCTAACGAAGATCCAGGAGATCATGTGACCACCTTCCATATTTGGTGCTCATCTAAGTCATTGAAAGACGACTCTGTATAGTTGTGATTGTTTCAATGTGCTCTCATTGGGAGTGACGTGAAATGGTACATTGAGCTCGACCACTCAAGATACTCTTCCTTTAGCTAATTAGCAATGGCTTTCCTAAACCATTTCCAATTACCTATGAGATACGATGCTGGCACAGAATTGTTGGCCAATTTCGCACAGACAAAAGAAGACCATATCTCTGATCACATTCGAGAATGGAGATGCTGGAAGAGTTTAATTAAGGTGTCAGTCCCACCAGCATTCCTTCTTAAGTGGTTCCTTAATTCTTTGGTCCCACAGTTATCCAAAGATGTCGCGACGTCGAGAGTGTTTTCTGAAGAGGACGCCATCATGAGAGCTCAAAATCTTGAGCTAATCTATTCTCAGTCCAGTTTATTATACGAGATCTTTCCAGATGTGCCACTCTCAATACTTGATAAAACCAGACAAAGAGTTGGACCACATGCTGTTGGTATTGTTGGTTCAGCACAAACAAAGCTCGTTGAGCAACTGACAAAGCAATTGCAGCAATTGTCTATACAACACACAACGGCTAGCGAAACTATTGCTTTGGCTGTTCCCCCTACTAAAACGTTGGATGTACACACAGTGCAATCAAAAAATCCAAAGGCCACCCAACAAATTGAAGGAAAGAAAAAACAACGAAAGAAGGGTAAGGGGGATAAGAAACCCACTAGTAATGTTGGTGGGGGCAACACTGAGAAATGGAAGGCAAGGTATCTGTGCAACCTGTGCGTGGAAGACCACCCAACCCACCAATGTCCTTGGCTTGCAAAGGCCCAAAATTTTGTGACACAGCAACAGTCCATTGTGTTGACCAATTCATTTCAGCATGGGCAAAACCTAACCCAAGCCTCTACAGCGCAGAAGGGGGTAGTCAAGGACCCTCTCCATATTCAAACAATCCCACATCTGTGAATGTGTATATGATGAAGGGTGATTCTTTTATATCGACTAGATCGCATGACTACATAAAATCAAGCACCTCTTAGAAGGGCAAAGAAGTCGAACTCCCATATTTTCCTCTACAAATTGAGAAGAATTTGGGTGAAACAATGACACACATCCCAAAAGGCACGTTCAAAAAATCTTCTCACAACCCAAATGCAAGGGTCGCCCAAAACTATTATGTGGTGGAGGATTTGTCTCAAACCCCTTGTGCAATGTCCTCTTTGGAGGTCCTCCAAAGATTCCCTTCCCAGAGGAAAGCTTTGTTAATCGCTTTAGGATCTACCAAGACTTGTAATCTAGGTACCATCATGCAGGATACAACCGACTTAAAACCTTGTCTGCCTTACCATGTATCATTTCAGATAGTAGTGGCTCACCCACAAAAACTTTTACTCGAAATATTTTTCGCACAGTGGTTGATGGGGGCGCCTCGACATGTGTTATGTCGTTGGCATGTTAGAAGGCCATTGGACAGCCCATTTTGTCTCCACCACTGACTCTTCTCACTGCTTTCGACAGTCGTTTTTTCCGACCACATGGTATCATTCCCTCTTTCCCCATGCAATTAGTGTTGGGTATGTGTTATATTCTTTGCATGTGTGTGTGTGTGTGTGGGCACATCAGATACGAAAACTACGTCTGCGGTTTTTTTCTATTTTTAGCAGATTTGTAAATTAATCCTGGATTAAGGGATTAGGGTTTTGGTATCTACAGAATACCTAAAAACATTGTATATATTGTATGGAAAATGGTGAAATTTTATATAATTAAAATAAGAAAGGTTTTCCTAGTTGAGGGTTTCCGGCATAAAATCTTTGTGTACTATGTGTATGAGCCATTGATTAATTTTTGTATTTCTTAAGAATCTATATGCATTGCTTTACTTCGCAGGTTTAAAACTTACATATGGTATCATAGCTCATTTTTGGCTTCAGAGGGACGCCTTTTTTGTTGAGGGTTTGGCTCGGTCTTGATAGATCAAGTTTATCTTGGGTCTGTGATAAACCTGGGTTTAGTGGGAGATTTTGCAGTAGAGATTCGAGTAAAGAAAGAGGAATGGTGAGCTCATCTAGAATCGAGATAGAGAAGTTCAATGACAAAAACTTTGAGCTATAGAATATTAAGATGGAGGACCTTCTTGTAGACAAAGAACAATGGATCGATGTGGATCCTGGTACACAGCCTACTGGTACACCATCTACAAGCACACAGGATACTGGTACACAACCTACCAATACAAAAACTACTAGTACACCAGCTACTGGTATGTCGAAGGAAGATTGGGACAAGTTGGACAAAAGAGAAAGGAGTACTATACGACTCTGCCTTGCAGATTTGGTGTTGTTGAATGTCTCAGGAGAATCTACAGCCAAGGAACTATGGGATAAGTTAGAGAATTTGTATCAATCAAAGTCCCTGGTAAACAAGTTGTTTCTTCGAAAGAAGTT
>JZKD02S2236558.1:229063-242505 GCA_000966675.3 Picea glauca
TATGCCAGTGCAGTTGGCAGTTTGATGTATGAAATGGTTTGTACTAGACCGGACATTGCACATGCAGTGGGAGTTTTGAGCAGGTATATGTCAAAACCAGGGAAGGAGCATTGGATGGCAGTAAAGAGGGTCTTCAGGTATCTTTGTGGCACCACCAGTAATGGATTGTGCTACCAAGGAAGACCAGGATTAGACAGAGTGGTGGGATTACATGGCTTTGTTGATGCAGACTGGGTTGAAGATCTAGATCGCAGAAGATCTACAAGTGGGTATGTGTTTAACCTATTTGGAGGAGCAATCAGTTGGATGAGAAAAAGACAGGCTATAGTTGCACTCTCAACTATAAAAGTTGAATACATGGCAGCCACCCATGCAAGCAAGGAAGCAGTATGGTTACAAAGATTGTGTTGAAATATTGGGTTGGTACAACAAGCAGTGAGATTAGACTATGACAGTCAGAGTGCAATATTCCTGGCAAAGAACCCAACTTATCATTCGAAGACAAAGCATATTGATGTTCAGTATCACTTTGTGAGAGACATGGTTGAGGAAAAGAAGGTGTTACTAGAAAAGGTTGACACTTTGAAGAATGTTGCAGATTCATTGAAAAAGTCTATGAGTACATAAAATTTCTCCTGGTGTAGATTAATAATGGGCATTGTTGACTATATAATCCCCTGGACCCCTGGATGCAAATAAAACAACAAGTAGGAGAATGTTGGGTATGTGTTATATTCTTTGCATGTGTGTGTGTGTGGGCGGATCAGATACGACAACTGTGTCTGACGATCCCTTCACCTAGAGATTTGTTGTGTGCGTCGTGTGATTTCCTAGGGGGGGGTAGGTATTATCCCCCTGGTTAAGTGTAGTGTTTGGAAACGGGCAGTAGCCTGAGGCCGACAAGGTTCGGGGCAGAGCCCCAAAAAAAAAATTAGGGTGATTTTTTGCTATTTTTAGCGGATTTTGTTATTTTCAGCGGATTTGTAAATTAATCCCGGATTAAGGGATTAAGGTTTTGGTATCTACAGAATACCTAAAAACATTGTATATATTGTATGGCAAATGGTGAAATTCGATATAATGAAAATAAGAAAGGTTTTCCCAGTTGAGGGTTTTCGGTATAAAATCTCTGTGTACTTTGTGTATGAGCCATTGATTAATTTTTGTATTTCTTAAGAATCTATATGCATTGCTTTACTTCGGAGGTTTAAAACTTACAGTTAGGAGGGAAGACCGTGTGCGTCGAGGTAGAAGTAGTCGACGCCTCCCTCCACTACAATCTCTTGTTAGGAAGGAGTTGGACTAATGCCATGCAAGCAGTGGTTGCTACAGTTTTTCGGGTCTTGTTGTTTCCACACGGAGACCAGATTGTGACCATTGATCAATTGTCTTTCAGCCGGAGAATTCATCTTGACTATGACTAGAGATAGGTCTGTCCTATTAATCCCTTAGCTACACATGAGGTCTATGCAGAGGGTAATATGGAAACCATCGTTGAAACCATACCAACCAATATCTCCAGAACCCTTGGCATCATGGAGAATGTTTTCGTTGGAATTGACTGCTCCCCTGAAGAGATTCAAATCTACACAGATCTATTTAAATAATTCTGCGGCGTTTTTTCCTGGTCTTACGAGGAAATTCCATGCATCGATCCAAAAATAGTCGAACATGAAATCACAACTTATCCAGATGCCAAGCCTATTCGGTAGAAGATTCGTCCAGTTAATCCCAGGAAAGAAACAGCCATTAAGGTTGAAGTTGATAACTGCTAAAAGCTGATTTTATCTATCCTATCCATTTGAACTAATGGGTGTCAAATCCTGTGCCGGTCAATAAGAAACAAGGCACAATTCGTGTATGTACAGAATTCCATGATTTGAACAAGGCCTGTCCAAAAGATAATTTTCCCAAACCATTCATCGACTAGATAATTGATGAATGTGTCGGTTGTGAGGCCTTCTCTTTCATGGACAGTTTTTCAGGATATAATCAAATACAAATCAAACCCGAGAACCAACACAAAATGACATTCATTTGTCCATGGGGTACATTCGTGTATCGTAAGATGCCCTTTAGTCTCAAAAATGTTGGTGCAACCTTTCAGCGGGCCATGTCTTTTGCTTTCCATGACCTCAAGCATATAGTCGAGGCCTATTTAGATGATTTAGCATCTCGATCTCACAAGAGAATGGATCATCCCACACACCTCTGACTTATCTTTGATCATTTTCGCTACTTCTGGATTCTCTTGAATCCAAACAAGTGCAGCTTTTGCATAACATTAGGACGTTTGTTAGGTTTCATAGTGTCAACAACAGGGATCATGGTCGATTCTCTCAAGTTTGAGGCGATAATTCAGTTGCCTCCCCTGCGCACAATCCTTCAACTTCAAAGTCTACAGGGAAAGACGAATTTTTTAAGTAGTTTCATCGCCAACTATGCCGAGATCACAAAGGGATTTATGCACTTACTGAAGAAAGACGTTCCTTTTTATTGGGATGATGTTGTTCAACGCTCTTTCGAGGCATTGAAACATGCCCTCACAACTGTCCCTCTGCTTCAGCCACCTGACTATAACAAATATTTCTTATTATACATGGTTGCAGCAGATTCAACCATCAGCATGGTCTTAGTTTAGGAAGATGACTTGTTCTCAGAATATGTGATCTATTACCTGAGCTGAGGCCTCATAGGACCAGAACTCAATTATTCTCATATCGAAAAAATTGCGTTGGCAGCAGTCCATGTTGTTCAACGGTTCCATCATTATGTTATGTTTCGCAAGACCACTGTCATTGATGTCGTGAATCCATTTCAGTACATGTTGACATGACGGGTAATAGGCGGAAAGATCAGTAGATGGATAGTAGTCCTCCAGGAATTTGACTTGGATTTCGTTTCAACGAAATCCAAAAAGTCACTTCTCTTCGCAGAACTTATTTCGGAACTTCCGGTTGAGTCAGGTGATGTTGTGCCCGAAGAATCGCCTATCAGAGGAGATATGTTTTTGATCACATCTTCGGATCCATGGTACAGAGATATACTTATCTATCTCCAGAATTTGAAGTGCCCCACCTCTAGTTCTCGTGATGAGCGTCGTCGTATACGCCATCATGACAATAATTATCTCATACTCGATGATACGTTGTATCGAAGAGGTGTAGACTGCATCCTGCGTCGATGTCTCACTCACGAAAAAGCAGTTATCATGCTTAACGATTTCCATACCGGAGCATGTGGCGGTCATTTGTCTGGGTTGGCAATAGCCCAAAAGATTTTACGAGCAGGTTACTTTTGGCTGACACTAATCAAATATTGTATCGAATCGGTCAAGAAGTGCCACCCGTGCCAGATATTCTCTCAGAAGATGAGGGCACATCCCACTCCC
Source organism: Picea glauca (assembly GCA_000966675.3). Classification (NCBI taxonomy): domain Eukaryota; kingdom Viridiplantae; phylum Streptophyta; class Pinopsida; order Pinales; family Pinaceae; genus Picea; species Picea glauca. The sequence continues at coordinate 232,455 of JZKD02S2236558.1, forward strand.
ATGTTTCCTGTCATCACAGTTGGTCCCTTCACCAAGTAGGGGATTGATTACACTACATGCAACCATCCTTCAGCAAGGGGGCACCGTTATATCATTGTAGCCGTAGACTACTTCACGAAGTGGGTCAAATCTATTCCAACGTTTAAAGATGATGGAGAGACTGCGACTCTCTTTTTATTCAACCAGATAATAGCAAGGTTCGGCATCTCGAGAGAGATTGTCACTGACCATGGTAGTCACTTTCAGAACCAGATGATGACTGAGTTAACATCAAAGCTTGGGTTGCGGAAAGAACACTCGTCACCCTACTACCCCCAAGCAAATGGTTAGGTGGAAGCTGTAAATAAATCTCTTAAGACTATCCTACAGCAAACGATCAACTCAACCAAGTCAAATTAGCATTTGATGTTATACTCAGCATTATGGGCTTACCGAACGCCTGTTAAGACTGCAACTGGTTTCTCACCTTTTCAACTCGTTTATGGGCTAGAAGCAGTCTTTCCTATTGAATGTCGGATCCCATCCCTAAAGTTGGCATTACAATTATTTCCAGACACTTCTCCACTTGAAGAGCAGTTATTATACCTTGAGCGGCTCAATGAGCAACGTCATGATGTGGCCCTGGTCAACGAGGCTCACAAACATAAAGTCAAGTGTCAGTATGATTGGTCTGTTCATCCTCAGATTTTCTCTGAAGACGACCTTGTCCTAGTCCATGACCAAGATAAGGACCCCCTGGGAGCAGGAAAATTCAAACCCATGTGGTTCGGACCTTTCATCATAAAAGAGGTTCTAAAAAAGGGCGCTTATCATCTAGTTGATTTTGAGGGAAATGCTTTTGCAGAGCCTAGAAATGGGCTCTACCTCAAGAACTATTACTCATAGGTAGGTCACCATGGGTAACTTTTTGTAACCTATGTATAGTCTTTGTACTATTACTTTATAGTTTCTTTTAGTATTATGGAAGTGTCATTTTTTATGTTATCTTTCGTCACTGTGGTAGATGTCAAGTGAATCTGAGTTGTTCATTGGGTACGCAGACAGTGCTAGCTAGCACACTCGGAGGCTTGCCTCCACAGCTTGGGTAATTTTTACACCTCGAGGCTAGTTATTATCTTCCAGAGGTATATGCTTATGTGACACCACAAACAATGTCGTCGAGTACAGTGCAGTTATTGAGTTGCTTCATGACGCCATGTCATTTGGTATCTCTCATCTTCGGGTCTATTTAGACGCTCAGCTGGTTATGTCATAGTTAAATAGAGTCTATCGTGTTCATGATCTAACTTTACACCGACGATTCCTTAGGGTACGTCTCTTAGAATGAATCTTTGATTATATTATGTATTTTCGTGTTCCTAGGAGATTAAACCAAATTACGGATACTCTAGCTAATCAAATTTTAGATTCCTATCTCACACACATATGAAACGACATACACATAAACATGTAAATACATTTTTAAAGGAAAATATGATCCATAAGACACAAAAAGACATAAAAATCCATAAATAATATCATAATCACTGGAGTACATAGGTGGACGCAAGTGCCTCAAAAATATGACCAGTAATGAGTCATGGGGCTTATGCCCTCAAAAAATATATACAAGTAGTGCTCTCGGCACGTGAAAAGTCTAACTAAGGTCAGGGCCTGTGGGCCCTGTTGTACTGATCAACAACACTTTCCAAACACTGAAACAAACAAACCCACGTCCATGGTGCCCCCACTACATGAGGTTGCATAGATGGTGGAAAATCCTCAATCTCTGCCATAGGGATTGTGCGGGTGAGCACGATAAAGTTTTGCTTGACTCGTCTCAATACCCTCTCAGCCTCCCTGGCTGGAAGCTCTCCTACTACTGTTGGTCCCCCTACAGTGTCAAGTGTGGCCCTTGGCCCAGGACGATGCTTGTTCCTCGCATAGTCCGCAGGTCGCACTAGTCCCACATCTGCACACAACAGACACATATCCATCAAATACTCTAGTATAAAAAAAATGATATATAAAAATTAAAAAAAAACACAACAAAACAATGATGTAAACTTACCCATCTCTCCTCGCTCTTCACGAGGAGGTATTGGTATCTCAGGATCTCTTGAGAAATCAATCCCAGCATAAGGGTAATCCTCTATGACTGAGATCTGTCGCGACAGCCAAGCAAAGAAATCATCATCAAATGACTCATTAGTCCTTCCACCACCCTATTGTGGCAGTAACACTGCCCATCTACAAACCGCGGGAAGAGAGGCCTGATGTCCTCGTACCACCACTTGAGAACTTAAGCTCAAAACTCTTTCAAAGAAGAAAGAGCATAGAATCGTCCTGAACTTGAAGTTCCTCTGCGTCTGCGACCGACAATCTGTCAACTACCTCTTCATACAATCTAGCACTATAGTGCTCCAGTCAAATATTTGTGCATTTAAGCACTGGACTGCACAGTTCATCTATGCACGGGACACCTGATGTAGAGCCGCAGAACTAGTCATACGCCCAATAAGCAACACAATCACCTTCAGCGATAAGTCAATTATCTTTCTTATGGGCACCTGTGAGCTCAATCGGTCTATACCAACCTCACAATAAAGTCCTATCAATTCCGATATGTTATGAGGCCTTGAAGGAAATGTATGGAAGTTGACTGGTTCCCCTCTCCTGGAGAGGCCAGCCAAAAAATACATATCCTTTGGCGTAGGCACCAGTGACTGCCCCTCTAACATAAAGGTCTCTACATTAGGATTCCAATAATCAACCAAGGCATTCAGTAGCCTATGTTGTGCCTGCATAAAAGGACATAAGAAGAACTTGAGAATCCCACACTACATTAAGCCAGCCACAGCATTGGGGTCTTCCCCGACCAACTCACTAACCTCCTCATGCTCTCTTTCCCTCCAATGAACATACATCCTGCAAAACACCAAGTTCAGGAGGGTTAACCATTGTTTTTTTAAATTTTTTCATTTAATAAGGGGTTCCACGCGCGCTGTAATGAAGATAGTCACATGTACACATGTGCAGTGTTTAATCTGCATGAATGTACACGCGTCTTGTCATAAGACAACCTGCGTGGACCTACAACCGACCTTTTGAAGGTCGACGCCCCCCAAAAACTTGAAACCCAAAGCATAAATAAATATTTAAATTGCAAGAGGAGAGAGTTTATACTTACTTGGTCCAGATAGATGATCGTTTCATCCACTGTAGCTCTCAGAATCACCACTTTTATCAAAGGGGGTTTTTTTCTCCAGAGTCAATTTCCAAATTAGCAATGGTGATAATGAGCTGTCAGCTTCTATTTATAGAATTTTTGGCCTCTTTTTGTCACTTTTTTGGCCCCCCTTATCATTTTCTTTAAACCAAAAACCATTTGGAGTGATTCAGGAGTTGCATTGGAAGGGTATGATCGGGTATTGGGACAATTTTTTGGAATTTTGGGTAAATTTTGATGGTCCATGGAAAAATATCCGATGATCAACTTGAGCATGTAGGTTAGGTTTCCACCCTAACTTTTGTATCGCATTGTCTTTATCCCTTTTCCATAGGATCGATCCCATCAGGTTGTGACACAGAACCATCATTGTTTCTTTAGAAGTGTCGCGAGTTGGTGGTAGAGATTACCAGAACATGGATTCCCTAGGTAGATCCTAGTTGCATTATGGTGTCCATGTCTCTAATGAATGTAGGCTTGGGAGTCCTTGTTGTTTTCCTGATTATGAGTTTGAGCCTCATTTGCATGATTACTTTTCACTATTGACCTCACCCTCGGGACTCCCAAAAGACATAACGGGTCTTCTTTTAAGCCCTTTTTAGACCCTCTAAACATGAAAAGATTGTCGAGCGATCTTATCGCCTTTCACGCTCATTAAACTAAAATTTGAAGTCACGTCTGTTCGGCGGTAGTTTACCCCTTTTTCGGTCCAGACGATCAACTGTACGAACAAAGGTATACTCTAAATAACTTCAGTTCTCTAGAAGAGTACTCTCGGGTATCATTTTAACCCTTTTTCGAGCCTGAGGGACTAAATTTACAAAAAAAGAACCCCCACGTAGTCCATAGTTAAGCTCTTTTCAGACTCCCTAAAATTGAAAACATTGTCGAGTGAGATTATTCTTTCACACTCGCTAAAATGGTTCAGAAGAACATTCATGATGGAGTCGATAGTTAAGCTTTTTTTAGACTCCTTAAAAATGAAAAAATGGCCGAGTGATCTTGTCTTTATCACACTCGTTAAAACTTTTTTAATAGACATCTTTTCGGTGCTAGTTTACCCGTTTTTCGAACTGACTAGACTACATTCGAAAAAGGTACCCCACTGGAGTCTCCTTTTACGTTTTTCAGACTCTCTAAATATGAAAAAATGTTGAGCTTACCTTCTCTGGGCTCGTTAAACTTACATCAAAGGAGGTTACCATTGTGTGTCTTATTAACCACATTTGCATACCCGCGTCTTTGGCCTAATGTCAGCTCCATGTTTCTCTCAACTGAGCCATCTGAAGCATGCCTTATACGCAATCCATGTAGCACTTTGCCTCTGCATCTTGACACCTGTGGCCCTTGGAGGATTTTTCTCGAGTGTCCTTTTCTTACATATGTCCCTTTTCCCTGAGCATCCTTGTGTTCCATGTGCTTGGAACTAGTATATTTGCGACACTCGATCCTCCTTTGTAATGTAACATTATTTTATTCTTTTTCCAAAATTATTGAAAAAAAACAAAAAAAATCAAATATACCCCAAAAAGAGGAAGGGAAAAGTATTTTCTTTATTGGTAGCATAATGAGTCTCCCTTGGATAAAGCACATATGTCCATTTGTTCGTCAAACTCTGGGATTTAATATGACCTTAGGAAGTTTTTCTTGCTACATAGAGTTGTGTCCTCCTCCGTTTGGTTATTCTTCCAAACATATGGAGAGTTTGTGTTGCCTCTTGCTTTGTAAACTTATGTTAATTCCATGTTGTCTGATTTTCATCATTGGTTGTGCTATCGTCTAAGGGAAGTTTTTACCAAGCCTGAGTCAGCCCCTCTGCATTTTGTCTCTTTCCCTCATGCCAGGCCATCCTAAACATCCAATCAAGTCTCTGTTCGAAATCAATGAAGCCTTCAGTCTGATCATCAAGATTCTCTAGTCCATGATCGACGAGTCGTCGAAGACCTCTGGGTAGTGAAGTCGTACACTAATATTACACTCCTACCCAAGTTTTGAATATTTTGAAGTTGTTGCTCGAGCTCTGAAGACATCATCTCTAGCCATCAGGCCTTATCAGCTTCTAGAAGATGGATACTCTACACGTATATCTTTTTTGTTTCGAGATGTAGCTCCACTATGTACTACTAGATGATACACTTTATATAGTTATATGACATGGATCTACAGTGTATTTGATTGGTAGCCATGATTTTATTTTATCCCGAGCATGGGTATGCCCACCTCGGTGAGACAATTATTATTTTTGCAGACAACACCTCCCGATTTTTAGTCCCTGGGATCACTTGTTCGGCACATCGGTGAAGATTGTTAATGTATTTCAGCCTTCAAATGCGCTTCTAACCTCAGACATTAGGGGGCATCTGTTATAACCCTAATTTTCACCAGACATGCTTACCTAGCATCAGGCCATCTCATATTCCTTCTTTGCCAAAACACTGTTGAACAACTCTTCTTAAAAACCCCTTTTATAAAGGCCCACGTACTCTGCTCCATTACTGGACGCGTGTACAGGCTAGATGACCCAAGACAACCTGTGTACCTACAAAAGCATGAAAAAAGGAAAGTTGTTGATGGAACACACAACTTTGGGTGAGTTAACTAAAAATTTCGGCCATGCATGGCCAAGGGTTTGACCAAATACCTAGCTTCTTCTAACCTATAAAAGAAGGGTTAGGGGTCCCATTTGGAAGAGGAGAATCATAGTAAAGAAACTATACCCGATTGCACATTCCCTTTGTCCCAACCTTTATCCTTCCTTGTGCAAAGAGAAATATAGAGCAAAGAAGTTGGGGGACAGTTGAAGAGGAGCCTAGGACTAGGTTCATGGAGCAGTGGTCAGCTTCAACATTGTAAGTTAATTTGTTGAAGTTAATAATAAAGAAGAACTTTTCCTGTCCCACCATATGAGGTTTTCATGGTTTATTTCATACATGTTAATTAAATCTCTAACCCATTAATCTATATATCAAATGCATGTGGAGTTCTTTGTTTGTCTTGTGTGAATGCAGGTCAGCCTTGGGAGGAGAGATGTAGTCAAAGAGCGATCAAGCATAAAGAAGGATCGACATCAAACACCCAAAATAAGGTATGCTCACTTGATCTTCTTAACTACGTATTTGCTTAAGAATAATGGGGATTAGGTCCGACACGACGATAGAAAGTAGGAATCTTTAGGTCTTTTATGCATGCATGATAAAACCCTAGGTGCTAGTCCATAGAGGGATTTCCCACTCACAACAATACTTCTTCTTCTAATTCTCCATTTAGAAAAGTTGATTTTATGTCTATCTAATACACTTCGATCCTTTTGGAGCATGCATAAGCTAAGAAAACTATGATTGCTTCTATTTTGGCCAGGGGAGAAAAGGTTTCTTCAAAATCTATTCCTTCAACTTGAGCATATCCTTTGCACACTAGTCTTTCTTTGTTTCTGGTTACCTGCCCATATTCATTTATCTTGTTGAGACATGGAACCATCATTGTTGCTTTAGAAGTGTCACGAGTTGTTGGTAGAGCTTACCAGAACATGGATTCCCTAGGTAGATCCTGGTTGCTTTATGGTGTCCATGCTGTCTCTAATGAATGTAGGCTCAGGAGTCCTTGTTGTTTTCCTGATTACGAGTTTGAGCCTCATTTGCATGATTACTTTTCACTATTGACCTCACCCTCTGGACTCCCAAAAGACATAACAGGTCTTCTTTTAAGCCCTTTTCAGACCCTCTAAACATGAAAAGATTGTCGAGAAATCGTGTGGCATTTCACGCTCGTTAAACTAAAATTTGAAGTCACGTCTGTCTGGCGGTAGTTTACCCCTTTTTCGGTACGGACGGTCAACTGTACAAACAAAGGTATACTCTAAGGAACTTCAGTTCTCTAAAAGAATACTCTCAGGTATCATTTTAACCCTTTTTCGAGCATGAGGGACTAAATTTACGAAAAATGAACCCCCACGTAGTCCATAGTTAAGCTCTTTTCACACTCCCTAAAATTGAAAAGATTGTTGAGTGACCTTATTCTTTCACACTCGTTAAAATGGTCCAGAAGAACATTCCTGACGGAGTCCATAGTTAAAAAAATTGCAGACTCCTTAAAAATGAAAAAATGGTCGAGTGATCTTGTCTTTATCACACTCATTAAAATGGTTTTGAATAGACGTCTTTTCAATGCTAGTTTACCCCTTTTTCGAACTGACTAGGCTACTTTCAAAAAAGGTACCCCACTGGAGTCTCCTTTTACGCTTTTCAGACTCTCTAAATATGAAAAACTGTTGAGCTTACCTTCTCTGGGCTCATTAAACTTACATCGAAGGATGTTACCATTGTGTGTCTTATTAACCACATTTCCATACCTGCGTCTTTGGCCTAATGTCGGCTCCATGTTGCTCTCAACTGAGCCATCTGAAGCATGCCTTATACGCAAGCCCTGTAGCACTTTGCCTCTGTGTCTTGACACCTGTGGCCCCTGTTGGATTTTTCTCGAGTGTCCTTTTCTTGCATATGTTTCTTTGCCCTGAGCATCCCTGTGTTCTGTGTCCTTGGAACTAGTATGTTTGCGACACTCGATCCTCCTTGTAACGTAACATTATTTTATTCTTTTTCCAAAATTATTGAAAAAGACAAAAAAAAATCAAATATACCCCAAAAAGAGGAAGGGAAAAGTATTTTATTTATTGGTAGCATAATGAGTCTCCCTTGGATAAATCACATCTGTCCATTTGTTCGTCAAACTCTGGGATTTAATACGACCTTAGGAAGTTGTTCTCGCTACATAGAGTTGTGTCCTCCTCCATTTGGTTATTCTTCCAAACATATGGAGAGTTTGTGTTGCCTCCTGCTTCGTAAACTTATGTTAATTCCATGTTGCCTGAGTTTCATCACTTGTCAATCTATCATCTAAGGGAAGTTTTTACCAAGCCTGATTTGGCCCCTCTGCAGTTTGTCTCTTGCCCTCATGCCTGGCCATCCTGAACGTCCAATCAATTCTTTGTTCGAAATCAATGAAGCCTTCATTCTGATCATCAAGATTCTCTAGTCCATGACCGACGAGTTGTCGAAGACCTCTGGGTAGTGAAGTCGTACACTCATATTACACTCCTACCTAAGTTTTGAAGATTTTGAAGTTGTTTCTCAAGATCTGAAGACATCATCTCTAGCCATTAGGCCTTATCAACTTCTAGAAGATGGATACTCTACACGTATATCTTTTTTATTTCGAGATGTAGCTCAGTTGTGTACTGCTAGCGGCTACACTTTATATAGTTATATGACATGGATCTACAGTGTATTTGATTGGTATCCATGATTTTATTTTATCCCGAGCATGGGTATGTCTGCCTCGGTGAGACAATTGTTATTTTTGCAGACAACACCTCCCGATTTATGGTCCCTGGGCTCACTTGTTCGACACATCGGTGAAGATTGTTAATGTATTTTGGCCATTAGATGCTCTTTTGACCTCACACATTAGGGGGCATCTGTTATAACCCTAATTTTCACCAGACATGCTTACCTAGCATCAGGCCATCTCAAACTCCTTCTTTGCCAAAACACTATTGAATAACTCTTCTTAAAAACCCCTTTTATAAAGGCTCACGCACCCTGCTCCATTACTGCATGTGTGTACAGGCTAGCTGACCCAAGACAACCCACATTTACTTACAAAAGCATGAAAAAAGGAAAGTTGTTGATGGAACACACAACTTTGGGTGAGTTAACTAAAAATTCCGGCCATGCATGGCCGAGGGTTCGACCAAATACCTATCTTCTTCTAGCCTATAAAAGAAGGGTTAGGGGTCCCATTTGGAAGAGGAGAATCATAGTAAAGAAACTATACCTGATTGCACATTCCCTTTGTCCCAACCTTTATCCTTCCTTGTGCAAAGAGAAATATAGAGAAAAGAAGTTGGGGGACAGTTGAAGAGGAGCACGGGACTAGGTTCGTGGAGTAGTGGTCGGCTTCACCATTGTAAGTTGATTTGTTGAAGTTAATAATAAAGAATTACTTTTCATGTCCCACCATATGAGGTTTTCATGGTTTATTTCATACATGTTAATTAAATCTCTAACCCATTAATCTATATATCAAATGCATGTGGAGTTCTTTGTTTGTCTTGTGTGAATGCAGGTCAGCCTTGGGAGGAGAGATGTAGTCAAAGAGCGGTCAAGCATGAAGAAGGATCGACATCAAACGCCCAAAATAAGGTATGCTCACTTGATCTTCTTAACTACATATTTGCTTAAGAATAATGGGGATTAGGTCCGACATGACGATAGAAAGTAGGAATCTTTAGGTCTTTTCTGCATGCATGATAAAACCCTAGGTGCTAGTCCATAGAGGGATTTCCCACTCACAACAATACTTCTTCTTCTAATTCTCCATTTAGAAAAGTTGATTTTATGTCTATCTAATACACTTCGATCCTTTAAGAGCATGCATAAGCTAATAAAACTATGATTGCTTCCATTTTGGCCAGGGGAGAAAAGGTTTCATCAAAATCTATTCCTTCAACTTGAGCATATCCTTTGCACACTAGTATTTCTTTATTTCTGGTTACCTGCGCATATTCGTTTAGCTTGTTTCTGAAGACCCATTTTGTCCCAATCACATTTGTGTCCTTTGTTATTGGAACTAGTTCCCATGTTTCATTCTTCTCTATTTTATTTAGTTGCTCTTCCATAGCCTTGATCCAATGTTCATCATTTCTATCTCCCTAAAATTTACTTGGTTCAACTTGTTGGAAATATGCCTACAACAGAGATGACACAGATGATCAAGGCGCAGATGATCAAGGTTGTCATTGATGGCAATCGATTGTTTATGAAGAACAGATGCTGAAACATGCTG
>JZKD02S2236558.1:250562-264321 GCA_000966675.3 Picea glauca
AGACTTGCTGCCATTAAGATTAATGATTCGAAGATAAAATTGAGAGAAATTGTTAATAATTTACAATAACTGATTCACCCCCCCCCCCTCTCAGTTATTTCATACCTGTAACACAACTGTGGGAAATAATGAAAAATTTCCTTGTTCAAGTGTTTGTGCTTGCCTTCTTATTTTGGTTTCTACTCTAACACTTCTATCTCCAATGATTTGTTTTGGTGGATGATTCTTCTGGACCCGATAGTTAGGTGTCCTAGAAGGTATTTGAAAATATTGTTGGTTGTTTTCCTCTTCTTCTTCTTCTTCTTCTTCTTCTTCTTTCTTTAGTTCTTCATTTTTTTGTTCTTCAAAGATGTTTGAATTTATGCTTTCCTTCCTAGTCTTCAAGAAGTTCGTTTCATCAACTTTTACATTGATTCTTTCCACTATCTTGTTGAGTCTTATAGTGTAGCACTTCTATTCTTTGCTTTTGTATGAGTACCCAACAAATATACCTTCGTCCACTTTAGAATCAAGGTTTCCAATCTTCTTATCTTCCCTTTTTATGTAACACTTGCTTCCAAACATTCTAAATTGATTGACATTGGTTGGTCTTCCTTTCCATAACTCATATGGAGTATTGCTCACCATCTAGTCCTTGTCATTGTTGCCACTAGTATGTTTGATACTTCTTTCCTTATTTTACATTATTTTGAATTGAATATAAGTGTGTGTTCCTGATCACATATTTTTCTCACACTTAGAAAATTATGCTTCATATTTTCAACAAGTATGACATTTTCTGCCACAACATATTTGTTTCCAAGACTGAATGTTCCTTTTCCTACAATTTTGGTTTAGTAATCATTGCCAAATGTGATAGACGCCTCTTTTTCTTTATTTAATGTTACAAATCTATTTTTGTATCCATTCGTATGCTTTGAGCATCCACTGTCAATATATCGATGGATTCTTCTATTTTGGGCTTGTAAGGATAACCCACATTCCTCAACCTTCAAAACTTCTTTCTTCATTTTCCAAGTTCTTTGTTGTTCCCCTATATGATTGAAAGTAACATGCCTAGTTTCCCTTGAAGAAACTATCAAATCACTTCTACAATTTTTGGCTATGTGTCCAAAATGGTTACATTTGTAACATTCAATTTCATAACCTAGAGCACCAAAATTGTTATAATGTCTATCAAACACCTCATGAGGCTTTTTGGGATAATTGCCTTCATAATTATTCTTGGGATTTTTATAGCTACTTATGTTCCACATCTTTCTACCCTTTTCATAGGCTCTACAATTTATGGCTTTATGCCCAAAATTATTGCAAGAATAACACAAGCCAAGAAAAATATTTTGGTACTAGGGTGTGGGTGGTCTTCCAGTTGGTGTTGTTCTTTTGAAATCATGATCTTCTTCTTGGGTCTTCTTCAATGTTGATTTTTGATTTCATGTTCCTCTGAATGCACAATCTTCTTCTTGATTATTCTTTATTTCTGATTTTTGTATGTCCTCCTTTAAAGGCTTGCATTCTTCTTTCAAATCTTGCTTCCAAATTGTCCTTCCCTTTTCTATTTTCCCAACTTATTTTTTCCATTTATTTTCCCTCTTATATACTTACCTTGTTCCCCTTTTTCTTTTTCCCTTCTTCTATCCCTTTCTAGTTACCATACTTAGTCGTATTTCAAAAATCGACAGGTTCGCGTGTTGACGGGTTTTCATTTCTATTCACATTCTTATGTCATGAGTCTGATTGATTGCCTTGTTATAATACACTTAACCATTTTTTCAACTTCACGGGTTCACAAAATCAATTCTTCATCTTCCAAGTTATGTGATCTCCACTTTACACCCAAAGGTATGTGATCTACATTATAACCGTCAGGCTTGTCGCGGGTACCGAGCCCCTAAGTATTTCATTTCTCCTGCATACAAGTCCGATCGACCACTTTGCAACACTTCACTTATTTTTTATCATTCATAACCGCGGGTTTACGCATTCACAGGTTCTCGGGTTGACGGGTTCATGAAAAATTACTCTCGTTCGTCCCCATCATTCTCGCACTTTTTCCAATATGCATTGAATGTTGTTTAATGATAACAACTAATTGTGAAGGCTCCGAAAATATCATCATTAATAGTGAAGGGATCGAGGACATTTCTCATTATATTGCATTAAAGCACTATTTTCCAAAGGTTATATTATTTTCATCTCTCTGAAAAATTCATTTGAAGTTATTATCCAGCTGAAAGAATACTCTCGTCAACCTATGGTAGCAACAGCTAGACAACAGTTTTGTGGTGATACTCTAAATATTTTTGGTCGTGAAGACCAGAACATTCAGTGGTCCAAAGCATATTCATATTACTCCTCTCCTCCTGCACAGAAAGACATAATATGCGCATCCAGAATTTCTCACGCGGGATTTGTTCCTGAGGTCTTTGATTGTAAAGAGCTTGTTGCATGGTGTGTGGAGAAGTATGTGTCGAGCCAGAGGATTATGCAACTCCAAGGTCATTCTTTGGTTTCCCTTTCACCGCAAGTCTTTCGCAGGATGTTGAATCTCCTAGAGTCAATGCTTACCTTCAAAGGAGAAGATTGCAGATATTTCTTGAAGAGACATAACAATGGCCTTAACCTCTTGCCTGAATATTTGGAGAACCATACATCTATTCCAGAAGACATAACGAGGGTTCAGGTCAACTCTTTTAAAAACCCCTTTTGGGAAATTGCTTGGTTATGTACCAGGTTGGCAGGTCAGGAAAGCACTGCTACCATTTCTCCCATGATTATTTATATTTTATATTTTACAGTGAAATAACAAGCCATCTTTGACTGGGGAAAATTGATTTCTATCAAAATATCATCCCATTTAATGCACTACAAAAAGGATAAAAAATTATTTATGGCATCATATCTGATATCCACTATAGTGTATTGTTGTCAATTCCCAAAATTGACCATAAGTAAGAGGGTGAACTGTGAAATAGATCCAGTTACCTTTCGATATCAGGAATTGTGGAGACACAAGACTTCTCTGTATTTTTACAAAGTTTACAATGATTTTGTCTTAGTCTTCAAAGGATTTTTATTTGGTAAAAATACGCCTAGGATTTCTGACCAGGCTATCAAATTCTTGGAGAACAAGGGAATGATAGAACAGATGGAGAATCACAGTGTCATCAAGATATTATGTTCCAAATAAAATCCCTCTTTTCTTCCATACCATATATCTAACAAATTGTTTATTACAGAAGTGGCAAGGCAATACAATTTCTGGTTGCATTTTTTCCATGAAAAAAGGAAAAAGAAATCCATCCCCTTGCCATGGAAGATTGGATATTTCATATTCAGAAACATAAATAAAATTGATGAGTTTGTGAATCACTTCAACAATGTAAATATAAAGTATGCTAAAAAAATAAACGGGTTTGATCCTAACAAAATCTTTGTGGAACATATGTTGTCTGTAGGATTCAACAACACGTTCATTCATACTATCTTGAATCAAGAAGAAGATAACACCCAAAGCGCTCATGTACACAATGTTGGTGACTTAGAAATAGTACTTAGTACTAACGATTTTTATAAGCAAAAGGGAAAGGGTCACAGTGAAAGGAGCGCACAGTCTCCAATTGTTTCTCCCAAAACTACCTCATCGTGGAGCAACGCTCCAACGGCTTACCCAGTTAGAAATATTGCCTAAATTAGTTCAAGAGGTAGAGGATAAAAGAATCCCCACTATGGGAAAATTGAGAATTTTCATAAGTTTCCTGTAAGAAAGAAAAGAAAAAATTTGATACAAGAAGAAGAGGAAAACCTCATAGAAAATGGCATCCAAAGATTTTCTCTGGATGACATGGAGCTGGAGGCAGATATTGAGAAAATATTTCCCGCGATGGAACATCCAGAAATTGTAACTTAACAAAATGTTTTATTGGAAGTTGATGCAAATGAGATTTTTAGTAAAGAGGAATCCTTCACTTTTCAAAATGTTATTTTTGATAAGGAGTCTAAAAATTTGATTGTGAAAAGAGGTAATCAAACAAATAAAAAAGGAAAAGATCACTCAGAGGTCGACCTAAAATACATGTGACCGTCCCAAATCTATAAAATTCACAAAGCAAACAATGATACTCTTGATGATTCCATTGATGGGTTGGAGGCCGAAAATACCAAGATAAAAGAAAAGATCATAGAATTGGGGGATGCCTTAATGCCCCTTCCAATCCTGGCCAGTCCTTTGTCAATGGTCAAACCAACCACACCCTATATTAACTTGAAAGGATATTCAAGCCTACTCACAACTATCAGGAGTTATGTAAAAAAAATATTCAGAAGAGAATGTCACTAATAACAGAGGCATGGGAGGTTTCGAAAAATATTGTTTATTTTGGCTCAAGGGAACATGCCTTCCATGAATATCTGCAAGATGATCTAAAGATCGAAGAAGGTTTCTACACAGATGCCATATTACCATTTGGAATCAAATTCTCTAATATGATGGAACTAAGAAGAAGAGAGGAGGATTTGCATTCCCCAAGTCAAATAAAAAAACTAAATGCTTGTTGGAAGGAAAATATTAAAAATTTGAATAACATTGTTCAAGCATGCAGGGAAGTCATATTGAAAAGAGAAGAATTGTTTAAGAGACTCATGAAGATAGACCTAGCAAGAGGTATTAACAAAGTATAATGCCCTAAATTAATTCTCAACTCAATGTTTCTAACAAAGCAACAATTTGACGAACAAGTTAAGATATTTAAAGGGTTATCAGTTGAAAAATATTACGGCATACTTGAATATAATGAATATGAAATAGACAATTGGCTAGTTGATTATTCCATGAAAAATCAAAATATTGAGGAAGCAGTAAATGGTATTTCTCTTGACTTAAGATACTTGGAAGGTGAGTTATTCAACATTAAAATATGGCATGAAATAAATGTTGCACCAATGAAAAGTTATATTGAAGATTGGTTCAGCAAAGCAATCGACAAATTAACCAAAGAAGGGAAGGAAACAGTTGAGATGGTTCCTGTAACTGTCAATGAAGACAATAAAACGACAACATCAAGCAAGTGAAGACACAAGATACCATCATAGTAAGTTCACGTTGATCACATTTTTCTTTCTTTATCAGTTTTTCATCTAATTATTCCGCTTCTTTGACTAGAAAGGTTTAACCGAAATCTGATAACTTATCTTTGTCTTCTTTCCAGGTCTTGCTACTCTGAATCGCCCACTATTCTTCTTCTACAACTTACTTCTTGTTCATATTTTCTTTATGGTCCGTGGGAGCCCCAATCCCAGTCCTAAGGACAAACGCATTTAAATTTCAAAGCATTGTAACAGACTATATATTTTTCTGAAATCCCAAGAGAATTATTTCGGGATCAGTTTTGACTGTACTTTGTAACTTTGAGTTTTGAGTATAAATTATTTGAGATTTATCTATCATTATCTTTATTTGAGCTCCCCATGTTTTTACTCTATTAAATTTATCTTATGCATGCAGACCATCTTCTTTTATTTTATGTGATCAGAAATCTTTAGTTTAAATATGATGGATGTGAGGAAATTTTGTCTATCTTTTTCAAGTGTATGAGGTGTGTGGTTCCTTGTCATTTTTCAGCAACTCTCTGAAAAGAAACAAAACATTTTCTTTCTTGTTATTTTTTCTTACAATTTTTATATTACTTTGATTATCACGACGGACTTCTGCAAAGTCTCATATTCTAAAAATCTAGAGTCCCAAGAAAATCTTAAAATAAAGAGGAGTACCACCTCTATAAAAACCCAGGGGAATTTGTATCCCTGTGAGGTTGTCGTTTCGGTCCTAATGGATTCAAGCATCAACAGTATCCAAGTCTAGACTTTTCATAAAATGGATTTTGATTGCACATAATTTCATCCAGTATTTTGGTGTTATTTCCAAAATTTAGTTGGATGTCCTTCTTTTGTAGTTCCTTTCTTAGTGAGACTATTCCAGCTTGTAGATTCTCTGTTATTTTCTTCTTTTCTTTTAGTTGTCTCTTGAGTGTTTCTTCAATCACTTTGGCTTCTTCCAACTGAATCCTTAGATCTATGATAGTCTACTTGGCTTCTTTAGAATTTTTTCTAGGGTTTTAAAAGCCTTCCTTTAGTTTACTTAACTCTTCTTTGAGAGACTTGTTTTTCTTCCTTACTATTCTGAGATCACTTAAGACACTAATGAATTATGCCTCAAGATTCAGTTCTCCTTATTCTTCAGAGTCTCCTTCATTATTTTCAGTAGTTTCCTCTTGAGTATTGAATGCCATGAAGAGTACTCTTCTTGAGTCATTGTCACTATCATCATCTTCATTGGATGAGGAACTATCTTCTTTTGAATAGAGGCTTTTACTTTTCAAAAATCTTCCTTTATTTCATTCCTTGTCTCTTTTATTATATTTATTTTCTTTCTTAGGAACTTCTTCTTCATCAATATTTGAACCCCTTGCATAAGGACATTTGGAACCAAAATGACCAACTTTGCCACAATTAAAACATTTGAAAGGAATAGTATCTTTGTACTTGTTGATTCCTCTTTTCATCTTTCTCACAAAGTTGGATTATTCTTCATTGTCTGAATCATCACTATTGTTGGAAGAGGGTTTTGACCTTGACTTGTTCTTTCTTGTCTTCTTGGAGGATTTGAAAGTTGCTTCCCTTCTAGATGGATTAACCTGCTTTGTTCTCATTTCATATGATGTAAGTATTCCATGTAATTCATCCATGCTCAACGTAGCCTGATCTTTTCTTTCTTCTAGAGATGATATTTTAGGTTCAAATCTCATTGGGAGAGATCTCAGTATCTTTTGCAAAATAATTGAATTTTCAATCTTTCCTCCCAATCCTCTTATAGTATTCACAATTTCATCAAGTTGGAGAAAACAAGTTGCAATATCTTCATCTTCCTTCATTCTCATATGTTCAAATTGTCCTATGTAAGTTTGAATCTTGGCCCCTTTGACTTTAGCATCTCCTTCATAAACATTCTTGAGCTTGTCCCAAATTTATTTTGCATAATCACAGTTCATAACCTTAACAAATTTTGAACCTATTAGACCACTTAGAATTACATGTGTAGCCTTTGAATTGTATTCATGAGATTTTTACCAGCGTTATATGTTGGAGGAGAAGCTAGTGTAGTGTATCCATTTACTATAGCTTGTCAAACATCAAATCCTTGTGCCTCCAAAAAGGCTCTCATTATTATGCTCCAAAAAGTATAATTTTTCCTATCAAACAATAGTGTTCCATTTTTTGTAAATTATCCTTGCTTATCCATGATATTCCTTCGAGTGGTTAGATTGTTTCTGAAGGAACCCACTCTGATACAAATTGCTATAATATTCAAGAATACTAAGAGGGTGGGGTGAATCAGTATAGAGTTTTTTCAAAAAAATTAACCTTCAAGCACTACATAAACATTAACCATTAATTATTTCATTCATCATCACATAAACTCATACACGTTTCACAAATATTTTTACGTGGAAACCCAACTGGGAGAAAACCACAAAAACTTTTCTTAAGCAGTTTCAATATTTTACAAGCACCAACTTGAAGGAAGCACCCACTCCCTGAGTTTTCCAGCACCTGTTGGAAGGAGACACAAATTCCCTTGGAATATTGTAAATGATGATATAGGATCAAATAAACCTTCAAATACAATCCCAAAATCACTTCTTAAATCTACATACAAAATTGCTCAGAACTGTTCCTCAAATATGCAAACTTGTAAGATTCGTCACGAGCTAAATTTTCCATTTCTGGTTTTGAAACTTGGACCTCAAATATTAGGACATTTTCTCCTTCTAACTCAACAAGTGGAATTCAATTTGGACCTGCCAAGCTTTAGATATAATTTTTTTATCTCGGACACTTTTTTGGGACTAGTTTTTGGATTAGTCACAAACCCTAACTTCCAACAAGTATAACTTTGTACCTGTAACGAATAAAGATTTGAAACTTGTACCAAATATTCTTCATTATCTTCTCTAAAATTTCTCTAATTTTTTCTCCTTGACTCATCCCCCAAAACAAAAATAATGAAAATGGAAAGATGGCTCATTTTGAAGAAGAAAATCCTAGTTTTAAAAACCTCAACTTCCATTGAGTATTACTCCAAACCTGTAATGAGTCAATATCTGAAATTCATACCCAATATTATTCACTATATATTTTGAAATGCCTATAAGTTTTACTATATGAATCATTCTAGAAAAAAAGTTATATCAAAAATTCCAAGATGACCTTCAAAGGAAACCGTAGAACAAATAATCACAAGACTTCATCTTCCCTTGGAATTTTTCCCTTCTTCACTTCATCTTCCCTTGGAAATCTGCTCCTCTTCCTTGCATAGGTTGAATTTCTATGATGAAAATGTCAAATGAGGCTCCTCTTATTTATATGAGTCTTCTACACATGAGGGGGTGTGACCAAGGGTCGCAAATTTTGGGTCGCACCTCTTCCTTAAGGATGGTCGACATTAGGGACTTATTTAATTTAATTTAGGGGATTCCTCTCTTGGATTTAGGGGCTTCTTCACTTGGCTTTAGGATATTATTCATTTATATTCTTCAAGGCTCCATTTGTGTACAACTAAAAGTGGGAATGTGGAAACAACCACATGTTATCTCATCCCGTGAGGGCCATGCTTAAAATCTATGCCATAAGGGGACCACTTTGGAGTTATATACACTTATGTCAAGGTTTTGTTAAGGCTCTTCAAGGATTATTCAAGTGGACACATCATCATCACTTTTAGGGGATTCTAGGATTTTATTTATGGATTCTTCTAAGGTTGACATCAATGACAACCAATTTTCCAATAGAACATGTAATTTATTTTCTTCGTGAAAATTTTCTTAGACACAGACTTCATTACAACCAAAATTAAAAGATTATTTTAGTCACTCTTCACCCTATCCAAAGACTCTACCATTACATAGTTCTTTGGCCAACCAAATATGAGGTGAATTCTAATCCCATGCACCATACCCTTGGTCATTGAGTCGGCAATGAAAAATATGTTATATGGATAGTCATCCTTCAAGAGTTAGAGTTAGAAATCATACCTATCGAAGCTCAAAAATATGTATCCATCACAGGTATGATAACAGAGTTTCATATATGTGTTGAGGAGATCATAATTAATGATTCACTTCCAAATGGACGTTTATTTCCCATCACCTATAATGACCCTTTGTATGTGTTAACACTCTGTAATTCACAGAGGTTGTTAAGGGAAGAAGAAATTGACAGAGGTAACTTACCAAAACCACTTTCAAAACTGGGATCTATCCCTACCAGTTTCAGAGAGGGATCTCATTGTAGGATTTAGATCTGTTTTGGTTTTAAGTATTAGGCTAGTTAAAATAATCTGGGTTTGTTTGTTTTGTTTATAAAAATTGGTTGAAAGTATTGCATTAAACATCCATTGGGCTATGGGGTCTATGTTAATGATTAAGATTAGATATAGTTTTTATAAAGTTTCTTCATAGGGAGAGATAATAAGAATGTTGGATCTATTAAGATTAAATGTGGTGGAGAGGTAGAACAGGTGAGAGATTCAACTAAGCAAAGAAGCAATTAAGAATTTCTTCACTTAATATCAGATGAAATAACATGCAGATCGCTAAATACTAGAAACAAAGTGCACGAGACAAATTTTGTTCATTAACTTCCTTTAAACGATTAGAAACACAAAATAATATGATTTACAGAGTAAGATAAACATTAACAGAGCAAGATAAACATCACCAACATCCAAACGCAAGAATCCTATGAATAGCCTTTTTTATTACTGGTCGATCTTCTCAAAAAGATTACAAAGATAGCTTCATGGGCGCAAAAATCAACCCTCAATACTTCTAAGTGACAAGTATTTACACAATAATTACATATGATCCTGTCATTAATGATCAGGATATTGTAGAGAAAATATCTAACTAACTAGATTACAATTTACAAAATAATAGGACTATTGATGATCTATTTGAATCCTTGGCGTTGATTCTGGGGGAAGTAGTTGGTGATTCATAAACTTGACTTTGACTATCTTCTTGTTGACTTGGACATCCACATCATCTCTACTCAAGTAAAGCACATAGGTCTTCCCATCTCTTTTGACTAGGGATGGAAACCTTGAGTATCCTTATGTATGTCTCGTCCATCTCAGTTTATTTGGAAAAGGTAGGCTTTGTGAGGAAGATGTTTTTTATCTCATGTTGGATGCTCAAGTCCAACTGTAGAGTTTCCAACAAAGCCTTGTCAATTATGCTCCCTTGTATGCCTGCAAATTTAGAACCATCTTTCGCTACTGTGAGTATATTTTGTTTGTATTCTGACAGAGTAATAAGCTTATTATTGATCACAAGTAAACCTAGAAGACCCTTCTTGTGCAGTGAATCAACCTTGCTGAAAAACCTCTGCACTCCAATGTCCATTGTCTGGGCCTTCTCCAATTGTAGCATCAATCCTTTCTTGGTCAAAACCTTCTTAACCTCAAGGATTGTCTTTGTCTTGTCTTCAATTTCCAATGCCTCCAGCTCTTCTTTGGTCTTCGAGTTCAAGAACCTGATGATTTCAATGGCCTATGTAGGCCTCTCTCCCAATTCTTGCCTTATCTTGTCCATGGCTTGTCTGGCTCTCTGCACTAGTTCATGTTGCTCGAACACAATCTGTATGAGTGTCCAAAACTCTATCATTGACTTGTTGGTGTTCATCCATATGTTTTCCTTAGCTTTTGGCAATGTCTTGGCCATGACTGTCTCCTTCTACAACTTTTGTATATCCTGAGTGAGTCTTCGTGACACGTGCATATTTGTGTTGTAAATGGACTGGAACATGGATTTTAGTTTATGGAGGTTTCTGATCTCTTCTTGTAGTCTTTTGATTTCTTCTCCTTGGAGAGTCATGTCCTCCATTGACTTTGCCAATTTATCTGATGCATCTAGAGTTGTCACTGGAATAGTTGATGGAAGTTCTATTGTAGTGGTTGATGTTGTACTAAATTCTGTGAGAGGAACTGCATTCAATGGTATGACAGCCATTGGCACACTCTATCCCTTCTCTTTAACTAACTTATCTAGCTCGACCTCTATCTCCTTAATCTGTGCATTATGCTCCATTACCAGTTTCAGCATCTCCTCCTTGTGGCCTTCATTCTCAGCCATTTATTTTCTTGTGGATCTTCAGTGGCTAGGATTTTCAATTGTTTCCTTAGAGATGTTATGTCATCTTTTTTCTTCTTCAGTAGTTCCTCGGCTTCTTTAACATTGGATGGGTCATATCCAATTTTCAGTACCAGCTCCTCCAGAGATTTGATCTTGTTATCCTTGGCTAGAGAAGATATATTTTCCAGCTTCAATTGAGACTGAACATTGTTTAAAGAGACATGCAATTTTGCAGCAGTCATGGAGGTATTTTCCAGGGTTGAGAAAATCATCTCCCTAGTTTGTCTGTGCATATCCATTTGATCAGCTGGATGCACCTCTTTTACATCAAATTCAAATGTTTCCCTTGTAATCAGAAACTGCCTTGGGATGAGGGACTTGTGCCTACAAGAACGCCATGTGCATCCTTCCCTTCTCAATGTCGAATGCAGATAGAAACTTTTGTTGTGTTGTAGATGTCTTCTTCAAGAACTGTGTATAGGTGTTATTAGTCAGCATCTCATTTTTCTTTTTGATCAAGTTATACTTCTCAAAGATATTGAGTCATGTAGGCTCATGTGAGGATTTAGTTGACAATGTGGTATCTGTTTGTTTCCTAGATGAGGAAGTGGACATTATTTGTTGGCTACCTGAGAAGAGTGATGAGTGTGGTCCTTCCATAATTGTGGTGGACTGAGTTTATTCTTCTCTAAACCTGTCAGGTGTATAGCTATTCTTGGGCCTCTTCATGTAGACTTGGAAATCTTCTATTGAGACTTATATGACTGAAGGAGAGACTTCTTTCCTAGCTCTTTTCTCTGTTGGTACCTGTGGAGTGTTGGTAGGGGAAGGTTTTTTTTCAGTGTCTAGCAAAGTGTTTTCCTCCCACTCTGTTTGGTTCATGAACTTTTTAATTCCAGTCTTGGGCACATGAGCATAGGGAGAAATATTGTTTTTAAGCTTGGTTTCTGCAATAATGTCACAGGGGTCATAGTGCAATGGGAAGCTTAGGTTGAAATTCATTTATTTTGGAAGATTATTAGCTTCCTCTCCTGCTCCTATGTTGTTGCAAATGAAAGAAACTATCTAGCCTTTGATCCTGAGCTGCTTCTTCTTCTTGAATGCCACAAAGTTGATGTCATCAGAATTGATCATGTGTCTGATGTATTCCAGGGAAAAAATTCTGACGGGCAGGTATTTGGGTAGCTTGTAGGGAGGTAACTCATGCCAATAGACCCTAATTTATGTGTGGTTCTGGTAAAGGTACCAGTCCCATGTTTTGGCTAAGTCTGACAGGTGCAGGATCCTCTAGACTTCCTCATTTACTCTTGGTTTTGTTCTGTTGCTGAGCATGCCTACCACTGAATGGTAAAACTAGTCAATGAACTATTTGAAGTTAAACTTAGATGATTTCTTCCTCACCATCGATGTCCAAGAGGTCACAGGTTGAGGATTACCATCTTGATCCAACTTCTGGAGGGAGAATGAGAATTTGTCTGCTTGGAAGAAGAGGAACAGGTATGCCAATATTGAAGAATACCTTAACATACCTTCTATGGAAAACTTGAAGAGTTTTTCATGGATGTTGTCATCCAAAAACTTGATGTAGTCAAACTGTGTAGTATCCTTTTCCTCAGTGGAGAAAATGGATAGAAAACCCATAATGGGTTCATCTACCCATTCATTGGAATAGTATCCTAGTAGGCAACATAGGGATGAGATGATCTTGTTGCCTTTGACTAAGAAGATGGAAGAATGATATGGGGGATTATTCTTGGGTAATTGAGCGCTTTAAGGTAGGATGAGTTCAAAGATTTGAGCTCTCTGCAGGAAAGAAATTTTCTAGTAGAGCTCGGTCAAGATTTCAATGGAGAAGGGGGAGGCAGAATCATTTCTAGGTATTTGCAGTATTTGATTTATCGTTTCAGGGGTGATGCTGAAAAGAGTTTCTCCAAATGAAAAGACAATGGCCCTTTGGCCAAGAAGGTAGTGAGCTTGGAATTTCAGGGCAAATTCAGGGAAATTGTATCTCTGGGGAAAAAGGTACAGTGGGAGATTGGACTCCTAGAGTCTGATCTCGTCGCTCTGATCCAGAAATATATATTTGAGCTAGAAGTGTAATTTGAATAAGTCAAATTCACACTTTGTCTCTGCGATTAAATAATATTTATCTGCTAAAGGTATGCAATCCAGGTCGACAGGAGGGGGAAGGAAAGGATTTTCTTCTGTCTCTGTGGATTTAGACTTGGGCACCATGATCGAATGGAGATATGCAACCAGAAAATGATGTTGACTGTGTTTACCACGTTTAATGGCGTTTGTTGTATGTGATCATGATAGCAGTTGTCTTGATAATGGGAAACGAAGGTGTTGATTGCGTCTGGATCGATAAATAGTGCAGGAATGGTGAAAGAATGGAGTTAAATGGTGGAACGAGGTGTCCGTTATGGAGAAGATGGTGATTTGGATGGGTAACGGTCATGGCCGACGACATTGATTGGACAACAGGCATATAGGCGTGACGTGGTGAACATTGAATGGCCAATGGGTGGAAATGATTTGACGGGCGACAGGTGAGTGGAGTGTGGCGG